>CM038147.1:277740683-278000262 GCA_021437245.1 Aegilops speltoides | reverse complement strand
AAACAAAGAACAAAGAAGTACTCTACTTCACGAGCTCGATGCACTCAGTACACAAGTCACAAAAATACATGGATTGCACCTCTGGAAATATGGCATAACATAGTCAAAACACATCAATCATGGCAAAAATGACATGAGCATGTTATAACAGTTTCAGCAGATTAACAACAACATGCACTCTTCCAACAGCATTTCAGGCATCAAGATGAGCTCAAATGAAAATGATGCAATGGAATGAAATGAAGTACTCATTGAGACGAACAAATGGACATATTACACGCACGAAACGGCGCTACGGATGCAGAGTTATGATGCGATGAAAATGCAACAAAATGCAAAAATAACTCGGGACAGGAATTTCGGGGGTCAACCTTCGGTCCGCACGGTTTTCGAGGATCGCCGGGGAGGTCGCCGGAGTAGATGCCGGAGAGGAGGGGGACGCCGGAGATGGGCGGATCCGGCCGGGGGCGGCGCCGGTGGCCGGATCCGGCGAGGGAGGGCCGACGGGAGGCACGGCGTTCGGCGGCGGGATCCCGGCGCGGATGAGCTCCGGCGACGGTTAGCAGCCGGGCGAAGCTTCGGCGGCGAAGCGCGGAGGCTAACGGGCGGCGGCGAAGCTTCGTCCGGCCGGGCAGTGGTGGCGCTCGATGGCGGCGCGGCGCACGGCGCTGGCGCCAGGGGAGAGGCGGCGGCGGGCGCGGAGGCGAGGTCGGCAGTGGTCGGGCCTCACCCACTGGGCGAGCCTAAGCGGCAATGGAGATCCGGTAGCGCTGGCCTCAATGGCTTCGCGGCCCGGCGCGACTTATGCAGGCGCCACGTGGCGGCTCTCGTTGGGCGAGGGCAAGGCGGACGTGTCCGCGCCGGGCGGACGGTCCGCGCGAGAAGAAGGGCTTAAGTTAGGGTGGAATGACCAAATTTCGGGAGAGGGGTGTATTTATAGGTAGAGGAGTTAGGAGAGTCTAAATGAGGTGCGGTTTTCGCCACGCGATCGTGATCGAACGATCGAGAGCATGGAGGGAGTTTGCTGGTTTTGGGCCACTTTTGAGGGGTGTTGGGCTGCAAAGAGAAAGAGGCTTTATGTTACCCTGCTAACCGTTGGAGTATCAAACGGACTCCAAATGGCACGAAACTTGACAGGCGGTCTACCGGTGCTATACCAAGGCCGCTTGGCAAACCTCGGGCCATTCCGATAAAGTTTAACACCTGCTCGCAACGAGAGACAAAAGGGGGACGTCGGAGGACATAGGAGTGCCGGATTGCAAAACGGACAACGGGGAAAAAGCTCGGATGCATGAGACGAACATGTATGCACAATGAGATGCACATGATGACATGATATGAAATGCAGATGATGACATGGCAAAGTGCAACACGCAAGCAAAAGACATGGCAATGACGGCGAATAAATGGCGGATACCTGGCGCATCGGATCCGGGGCGTTACAATAAGTCTATGTGGAGTTTGATATTTATAGAGAAAGTCAACCCCTAAAAATGAAGTTCTTCAACTGAAGACTTTGGATTTCTGAAGACTTTCTGAACACTTTGAAAGTGAAGAAATTGGTGTGACCCTGAAGACTTGGCAATCATTCGAGGAACATGAAGCGTGAAGACTTTTGTTTTCATAGTTCCATTTTCTCTTTCTTGAGTCATAGGAAACACCGTACTGTTAAAGGGGTCAAGGAAATACTAAGGAAAAATTTCCATGTGATGCTCAACTCAAAATTCTACACCTACCAATCCCTTCGAGTGAAGCCATTGGAAATCTCATACAGTTCAGTCATATTCTTTAGTGACGGAGATGAAGTTCTTCTGGTCTCTGAGGAATTTGTTATGACTGAGGAGTTAGGAATTCGCCAGTGCGAATTGCCTACACAGTGAGGAACATGATAGCCCTGAGGATTTTGATAGTTAAAATTCCGATCGTTGTTGTGCTATGCGCCAGCTGTTCCAAAATATCTACCCACCTAACGGTCATATCAGACAAGGGCATTTATGTCTTATCATGTCGGGCTGCTCCCTAGGCTATAAATAGCCGCCTTCAACCACTAGCCGGGTTGGTCGCCCGAGAGAAACCGACACTTGTCATTTGAGAGCATCTCATCCTCCGAGGACTTTGAGCGAAAATCATCAAGTGAGGAAAACCCAAACCCAACACCTACAAACCCAAAGTGATTGAGCATCATCAAGAGATTGATCTGCGTGATCCGACGCTTGTTTCCTTTGAAGATCAAGTAACACCCCGCCGGAGAAATCGAACGCCCGTATTCCAAATTTCGCAGATCAAGGAGAAGTCTTCTGGAATACGGCACTGCTTGACGTAGAACAAACCAACTCTTATTACAAGAATAAATACAAAGGTCTGATGTTACAAAGGTTCACATCAAGACGGCGACACTACGCTGTGATACTACACATGCTCTATGCTAGCAATGGACAACTCAGAGCAAATGAAATCTTCTAGCAATGAACAACGACGAAGGTGGTGAAATCCACTCCACAGGACTCGGTCAGACACGATCTAGCTCGCATTTAACGGAAACCACGACAAGCAATTAAGCAATCACGGCATCACCTACAAACTGGCATGACACGCCAGGTCAGTACATTGAATGTACTTGCAAGCTCACAACAACCAAAAACATCAAGGCAAGACAACAACGTAGCATTTAGCAGGTTAATTAAATTAACAACTACCATGATATGACAGCAACTCCTAATCATAATATGAAACTACTACAAAACTGATAAATCACCATCTCTGATCTCCATAACCATATCTCTCTTGGCTAACCGGCCAAGCAATATACCATGTCGATCACCTCGTGATCAAAACCAAACAGTAACCGTGATCCTTACGGCGATCACAACCCGACCAATAAATGGCCCGTGATCCTTACGGCGATCACAACCCGGCCCAATAAATGGCCCGTGATCCTTAAAAAATGGCGTACCCTAGTACGAACCCATGCCCATGACCGAGGACGCGGCTATCGATAGATCTATTATACACTCTACAGAGGTAGCGCACTGTACCCACACCACAGAACCCATGGACTCACACTCCCATTCGGGTGGACCAACGGCGTTCCGACAAAACCGATCTACTGGCATGACACTCTCCCAGCCACTCCGACTCACTCCCCACTGGTCTAGTCATGGGTGGCCCCGTGTCTACCTCCAGACACAACGACCACCGTCGTGGCCAAACCATAAACGTCCCAAACAGGGACACGAGCTCAAAACCAACTACGAGAACACAAGGCTTACGCCGTCCTACCTGATCAGGGTAGCGCCCGCGCATAACCTTCCCTCGTTGGAGGCACCGGCGAGAGGCACGATAATAGTCCGCATTAGGGCCGTCCCATATCGGCAAATGTGGTTGCACTAGAAAAGTTCGATTCGGCGGCACCTGACCAACTTACTGACGGAATTTATCCACAAAACTATAACCATAATAACTGATAATCCGATGTCAACCATCAAACAATAATCCAAGTCATAGCAATATCCATCAAACAATCCAAGCATAATATCATCATCTTAAATACTCCGAGGCTAGCATCACACTGCTATCATGAAGAACAATAATAGTACTACTCCAATAACAAGAATACAGCTATCCAGCTAGGATCCACATGTAACCATCATCTCCGAAAATAATACTCCAAGCAACAGAACATCAACTAGCACCATGCAAATCATCATACTAACCACTAATAATCCAAAGGCAGCATGATATCCAAGGTAATACTCCAAAATATAATAACAGATATCATAATGGAAATAATCATAATACCAGCCATTAATACTCCAATGGCAACATGATACTCATCAACTACAAACATAACTCCTAGTAATCCAAACAATAGCATGGCAACAACAAGATCAAAACAATACTTTGGGAAAATGCCATGCACCGAGTCATGTAACTAAAACAATATTTTAGACAAGTTCAAATAAGTGAAACCATGTCACTGCATTGCAATCATGCAAATGGAGGGTGTGGCTTGCCTGGGGTGGAAGAAATCACTGGAAGAAAGTGCGAGAAGCTCGCGAAAAGAATCGCGGGAAATCGTACTCTCTCGGAGGGGGCTGAATAAGGGCAAGGGCATAAAGGTCATTTTCACAGTCTCAAACCATAGCGAAAGCAGGACCAATAGAACGGGCTCGACGAAACGAAGAAGTGAGTGTTGGTTTCACCTTAAACGGAGTTACGGATAAAAAGATATGGACGTTTTTCTGCTAGGGACCCATTTGTAATGAAAATATTTTCAACCAGGGGCATGAACACAAAAAGTGAAAACGTAAACAGAGGAATACGCTTTCGCCTTATCTGTTGGAATAGTGGCGGGGCTGACGCGTGCGGGTCCCATGGGTGGGGCCCGTCACTTATCCACGCTGGCGCTGACCGGGTCAACACCCAGCCACTGACCGGTGGAGCCCAGGAAGAGGCGGGGCCCGCCTGGCCTCGTCTTCTTCCTCCTGCTTCCTTCCTCGACGGAAACAGAGGAGGGCCCGACCAGAGGCGCTGCCGGCGATGGCCTCGCCGCCTTCGGCCACCTCTGATCGAGGCGAGGGCACCAGCGAGCGCGGCTTGCTCCGCCGCCTCCGTTCCCACAGCGAGGAGCCCTGGGGAGCAGCAAAACGACGGCGAGAGGCGGTGGCAGAGAAGAACAGGGCGGATGGGCAACGAGGGGCGTGGGCGGCTCCGGCCGTCTCCGGCCGGAAGGAGACCACCGGCGGGTGCGGGGCGACGAGCCTAACCCATCCAGAGGCAAAGGGGCACTGGGGAAGGGGGAAACGAAGGGGAGGCCGCGGCGACAGAGAACTACAGAGACGACGGCCATGGCCACAGGGAATGGAGGCGAGCAGAGGCGGGCGCTGGCGATGGGGATTGCGCGGTTGCCGAGAACAGAGGAAGCGGTGACTGTGAGGTTGAAGACGACGGTAGCAGGGGCTCCAGCGATGAATGGAGGAGATGGGAAGGATCGTCGGACTATGGGTGAGCTTCTGGTGGCGGAAATAAGTGGAGAGGGGCTCGGCGTCGGGCGATTTAGCCGAGGCCGTGCGGCGGCCATGGCGGCAGAGAGAGGTGCGGAGGGGCTCTGGAGCTCAAGGGCGAGGCCGAGGAGGTTGCTGGAGGAGGCGTGAGGCTGGTGGTGAGGTCGAACGGCCTCGGGGGTGGCTATATATAGCCGGCGCGAAGGAGATGGGCTCGGGTGCCGCCATGCGCATCCGGCTGAGGCTCTGGCGTGGCCAGCGAGCACGGGAGGGCGCGGTATGACGACGAGGGAGAACACGGACAAGCTATAGAGTGCACGGGACAGCAGGAGCCAAGGGAGGGGCAGAGGAAGAGGCCGAGCGCCATTAAAGCTCAGTCGGACACAGTGCTCACATGGGCGCTCATCGGCGAGCGTCGGTGAGGAAGAGAACGGAGGGAGAGAGGGGTCCAGGCGAACGGTGACGACCAGGCGGAGCTACTGGACATGCGGGGACGAGCCAAATCCAGCTGGAGCAACGATGCAAAGGCCAACAGTGGCTAGACCACCGTTTTGGCTGTCTGCACTCGTGGTCACTACTGGCATAGAGCGCTCTGGAGATTTTACTGAGGTCAAACCATGTCTACCGCGTAGTCCTTTGTAGGTTGGTTTCAAGTGAGGTGGTAAATGGGTGAAAATGGCTATGGTTAAATGGTTACCAACTGCTGAAGTTTACTGCAGTAAACTTAGCAGTGCACTGGTGGTGAACAGGGAACTGCTTGAGGCCAAATAAGATGTCTGGGATGCATAGCTATGGAGGGACTATGATCCTGGAGGTTTTGAGGGTAAAAGGATCAAGATTTACTGCAGTTGCTTCACAACTGCATAGTTGGTCCAAAAATAAAGATCAAGAAGGTGCACTCACATGGAGTGTCCACTTGATCTCAAATTGGGCAAGGCTTGATCATTTGGTCATATTAAGATGCTGTAAAAAGATCATGCTAAATAGACAAGCCAAAATAGCACTTGCTTCACAAACATCTCTGCTGACCAGAAACTTGGAATAATTATGGTGATCAAATGGCTCAATGAAATGATGCCACATTGGGTGGAGAGATGTTTTATGGGTAGAAGAATGATCTGGTAATGTTTCAGGGTTTTTGAAGCAATATAAAATGCACTTGCTTCACAACCTGAAAATAAGGCCAGAATTAAAGATTTGCTCCTGTTCTCACATAGATGAATGGATAGGGCTGCAAATGGGTGGAGAGGGTTAATATGAGCACATTAAGGAGTGTGCAAAAGTTCAACTCATTTGGGTACTCCTAGCTAGTACTTCCTTCACAAAGCCTTCTGTTTGACAGAAACTTTGAAAATTCACTGAGGAAGATTGGCTAGGAAATAAATTTGAACTTGTGCATGGGGCAATTATTTGGACATGTAAACATGCCCAAAAAGGTTGGGAGCCACTAGGAAAAATATAAATGACACTTCCTTCACAAAGTGCCATTCAGGGTAGAATAGAAAAAGGAATATTGGGGAATTAATTTTGAACTGGCCAAGGAAATGTTTGGGCATATTTGAGCTATATATGACCCAAAGGAATTATGAGAATTATTTGGGGAGTTTTGGATGGACAGAAATATAGGTTGCTTCACAACCTAGGGCAGACAGGGTTATTCCTTTAATGAAAAAGGAATATTCCCTAGAAAAAGAATTTAGGGTTTGTTCAAGGAGTGAAGTGACATGATCTTGGCAAGGTTTTGAGAATGATGAGCCACTTGGGAGGGTATTTGAGGATGATCTCCCAGGTGGCAAGGCCAACCACTCCAAAAAAGAAAAACAGAGCAAAAACCAAATAAATCAGAAGAAAAAGAAAAGGGCCAAAATCCAGGCTGTTACAAACCTTCCCCCTTAAAGAAATCTCGTCCTCGAGATTTGGTTGCTCAGGCAACAAGTATGACTTGAGGACACCGTCTCCAACTCGGGTATCCTTTTTCTTTATTTATTGTTCCCCCAAGAATTTCAGATGATCAACTTACCTTGATCTGGGGTGATTTGCTTCACCTTTCCCAAATTCTGACAGGTCTTTTCTCATATACCAAATCTTTTTGTTGACGTGAATTTTCTCATATCTGCGGTGGTATCTGATAGATCTGAGCATAAATATTTCCTTTGGTCATGAAAACCTTTTTACTTCTGCCATGGGGTTGCTTCAAATAAATGCAGGCCTTCTGGGTTCAATAAATGCTGAGAATTATCATGGCCACCTCCTGATGGAATCTGACTGCTCACAGGTAGCACTGATTTATCTTGATTTATTTCTTTGGCTCGAGCATGAGATATGTACCAAAGATTTGACTGCCTTCTGTTGTGAGCAATATAAAGGTGTGGAGTCATAGCTATGTCAAACCTTAGTTATTTACGTCTTGAGACTGGCCCGACAGTGGCTGACGGACAATTGCTTTTCCTGATAGACTGACCATGTACTTGATTCCGTCGGCGAGTATACCGGGTCTGAGCTGATTGCTCGTCTTTTGATTGTTCTCATGTGGTCGATATACCCATCTGTGGTAATAGGCTATGATATGCTTTAATACTGCCGCTGAGGTCAGTCTGCTGAGGTTGCAAAGGAATCTTGGATCTGACAGAACAGACTTGGATATTCCACACCAACCATGTCAAGCGGGTCAGGGGAATATGAAAATCCTTGTAAATAGAGTAGGTCATTGAGAGTATGCCTTTGTGGATCCATATGGGGTTATGGCCTCCAACTGATTTCGGTATCCGGACCCTAATGGTCGTGCAAAAATCATCATGCTTTACTGTCAGTCTCATCCGTTTTACGGTCATGATTTTCTTTGTTAGGATACCTTAATGAAACAACTTGGGCACACCTGTCCTTGATTCTTCATATGACCATGGATGTGATTTATTTATCCCTTGTGTTTAATTTCTGACTTGGATCCGCATACATATGATATATACCCGGGGTTTGTAGCTGTACAGAGCTCATTGCTGAGGCCAATCATACAATAAGGTGACAAGGTTTTATAATATCTCCTTGTTAGGAACGGAAATAACGATCTTGATGACCATTGTCAAGACTGTGGATTCTGTGATGTCACCTCCAAATATTGTCGATCCTTGTAATTCATGACATGTATTTTTGCTTATTTTCCTTTGCCTGACTGGGGAGGTTGTTGAATCCTTACTTTTCTTAGGTATATCTGTTGGAGCACTGTCGCATCTCGTATAAGTGACTGATATGATTGGGGATGCATGCTCACCATATATAAGAAGGACATGCCACCGATCACTTGATCCTTGCGGTAGGCATCTCTTTTGTCTGAATTTTGCCTCTGACAAAATTATCGCAATTATGGTCCTTGAGTAGTACTGCCATACATCAGCAACTCATCATATAATCTCTGAGGATGGTGCAATATTGTGGTACTGACGCGGACTGAATGGCGTACGAGAGATGCCATCCGAGTAGCTTGCTGAGGAAGACTTGTCAACTTCTGCTCGAAGCTTTTGTCTGGGTATCATGAAGAAGAAGGCTCTATAGCTTACACAACAAGCTTGCTCTGATTATTGTGATGGAGAAGCCTGAGTTCCGTACTTGAGAAGCTTCTCCTCAGGTTTGCTTGTTGAGAAAAATTCATTTTCGTCTGTCAGAAGCTTTTACCGAGGTGTCTTGATGTGAAAGACTGGGTATCATGGACCGTAAATTGTTCACATATATAACATGCAGAGGAAAATGGGAGAACCTTGTATCATAAATTCTTTCAGTAGCGTGTGGAATAATATTGGGTTTCTTATATTCAAAACTTCATACTGTCATGCAGACTGAAATCCATACACATGCCCATAATATTCGGAGGCTGATTATTTGCGTGTGAAAAAATGGCTTGTCTGTCTTGCTTGAGCATACCACATTCTGGCTTTATTTCGGATGATGACATATTTCAAGCATCATGCATTGTTGAGCCAAAATTTTTGTATATGATCCATACCTCTGTCTGAAAATATATCGTTGGTCTTGTACCTGACTTGTCTTTCTGCTGGCTGGATCATAAATGTTATGAGGATTTGGTACTGATGTAGACTTGATGCTGATAATCAATTCAATACACCACTAGTATTTTGAGCAGATATTAATGCCATAATGCAGTTGATTGGGTAGACCAAAATATTTAGCTGAGCTTCTTCCAAATATTTCAAATCCTTATTGCTTCTTTGAGTCCGGTGTCAGCCCAAAAAGAAAGAAGCACAAGAAAACTCAACTAAGCAAAAGCACACAACAACAAACAATTCACACACAATCAATGTCACATATTACTGCTAGTCACACAATATGCATGCCTACTTAAGCACACAAATCTCACGGGATCTCCGGTTCTACGATCTAGCATGCTGTGACGATGTGCACGAGGACGAATAAATATGTGGAAGAATTGGTGTAAACACCACTACACCAAGTGCTAGCTTAGCCAGGGGGCAACCTGAACTAGCTCGGGGGCGAGGACATACTCGGTAATCATGTAGCGGGACACGAAGGTCGCGACCACATTATTATCAAGCGGACGGAAAAAGATCCGTACTCGTCCAAGAAATAGGATAGCGGGGAAAATGAGGCTGCTGACATTGCCCTTCCTTGATAACTAAGATCATTAAGGGTTGCCAACACGACAAAAGAATGATCCGGGATAGAAACATGTCCATCACCGAAACGATAGACGGGACTGGAAGAAGGACATCGATGCGATACCTGACCACCATTTTTGCAAACGGTGTCGGGATCACTTGGCATCACTGTGCTGGGACAGAAATGACACCAAACACCAAAAGAAAAAGGAACTGGAGGAATGCAAAGGTTGAGCTGTAGTGGATCCAAACCGATGCCAGCTACACTCACCAGATAAACCGTTAGTACAAATACTAAGGCTATATGCATACTATCCAACAAACAAATGCAGCAACCAAATGCAATAAACAAGCCAGACTCTATACTACCGATTTCTACTGGTTTCTACCGCTCGCGCTAACTAGGGCGTCCTACAGCCAGACCTGCTCTGATACCAAGCCTGTGACACCCCGGCTCAGAGAAACCAGAACGCCCCGTATTCCAGCCCAGAGATCAAGGAGAAGTCTTCTAGAATACGGCACTACTTGACATAGAACAAACCAGCTCTTATTACAAGAATAAATACAAAGGTCTGATGTTACAAAGGTTCACATCAGCACGGCGACACTACGCCTGCGATACTACACATGCTCTATGCTAGCAGCAGAACAACTCGTAGCAGCGGAAATCTTCTAGCAGCGGAACAACGACGAAGGTGGTGAACTCCACTCCGCAGGGACTATGGCTGGGACATGATCTAGCCCGCACGAACGGAAACCACGACAAGCAATTAAGCAATCACGGCATCACCTGCAAACTGGCATGACACGCCAGGTCAGTACATTGAATGTACTTGCAAGCTCACAACAACCAAAAACATCAAGGCAAGACAATAACATAGCATTTAGCAGGTTAATTAAATTAACAACTACCATGATATGACAACAACTCCTAATCATAATATGAAACTACTACAAAACTGATAAATCACCATCTCCGATCTCCATAACCATATCTCTCTTGGCCAACCGGCCAAGCAATATACCATCTCGATCACCTCGTGATCAAAACCAAACAGTAACCGTGATCCTTACGGCGATCACAACCCGACCAATAAATGGCCCGTGATCCTTACGGCGATCACAACCCGACCAAATAAGTGGCCCGTGATCCTTACGACGATCACAACCCGACCAATACTTGGCCAATCTATACTGCTCCACATATCCATCAACTATACGCCATTCCGTCAGGTGAGTGTTGATCGGATGGTGTACCCTAGTACGAACCCATGCACCTGACCGAGGACGCGGCTATCGATATATTTATTAAACACTCTGCAGAGGTAGTGCACTGTACCCACACCACAGAACACATGGCCTCACACTCCCATTCAGGTGGACCAACAGCATTCTGACAAATCCGATCTACTGCTATGACACTCTCCCGGCCACTCCGACTCACTCCCCACTAGGCTAATCATGGGTGGCCCCGTGTCTACCTCCAGACACAACGACCACCGTCGTGGCCAAACCATAAATGTCCCAAACAGGGACACGAGCTCAAAACCAACTACGGGCACACAAGGCTTATGCCATCCTACCTGATCAGGGTAGCGCCCGCGCATAACCTTCCCTCGTTGGAGGCACCGGCGAGAGGCACGACAATAGACCGCATTAGGGCCGTCCCATACCGGCAAATGTGGTTGCACTGGAAAATTTCAATTCGACGGCACCTAACCAACTTACTGACGGAATTTATCCACAAAACTATAACCATAATAACTGATACTCCGATGTCAACCATCAAACAATAATCCAAGTAATAGCAATATCCAACAAACAATCCAAGCATAATATCATCATCATAAATACTCCGAGGGTAGCATCACACTACTATCATGAAGAACAATAATAGTACTACTCCAATAACAAGAATACAGCTATCCAGCTAAGATCCACATGTAACCATCATCTCCGAAAATAATACTCCAAGCAATAGAACATCAACTAGCACCATGCAAATCATCATACTAACCATTAATAATCCAAAGGCAGCATGATATCCAAGGTAATACTCCAAAATATAATAACAGATATTATAATGGAAATAATCATAATACTAGCCATTAATACTCCAATGGCAACATGATACTAATCAACTACAAACATAACTCCTAGTAATCCAAACAATAGCATGGCAACAACAAGATCAAAACAATACTCCGGGAAAATGCCATGCACCGAGTCATGTAACTAAAACAATATTTTAAACAAGTTCAAATAAGTGAAACCATGTCACTGCATTGCAATCATGCAAATGGAGGGTGTGGCTTGCCTGGGGTGGAAGAAATCACTGGAAGAAAGTGCGAGAAGCTCGCGGAAAGAATCGTCGGAAATCGTACTCTCTCGGAGGGGGCTGAATAATGGAAAGGGCATAAAGGTCATTTTCACAGTGTCAAACCATAGTGAAAGCATGACCAACAGAACGGGCTCAACGAAACGGAGTTACGGATAAAGAGACATGGACGTTTTTCTGCCAGGGACCCATCTGTAATGAAAATATTTTCAACCAGGGGCCTGAACAGAAAAAGTGAAAACGTAAACAGAGGAATACGCTTTCACCTTATCCGCTGGAATAGTGGCGGGTCGACGCGTGCGCGGGTCCCAGTGGGGGCCCGTGATTTATCCATGCCGGGCGCCGACCGGTCAACGCCACCACCGACCGGTGGGGCCCAGAAGAGATGGGGCCCGCCTGCTCGTTTTCTTCCTCCCGCTTCGCCCGACGGAAATGAGGAGGGCTCACCAGGGCGCCGCCAATGATGGCCTCGCCGCCACGGCCACCTCTCGTCGAGGCGAGGGCACCAGCGAAGCTGTTTACTCCGCCGCTTCTTCCCGCAGCGAGGACCCCGGGAGCGGCAAAACGATGGCGAGAGGCGATGGTCGAGAAGAATAGGGCGGATGGCCGATGAAGGGCGCGGCGGCCGCCGCCTCCGCGGAAGGAGACCACCGGCGGTGCAGGCGATTAATCTAACCCATCCAGAGGCAAAGGGCACCGGGAAGGGGAAACGGCGAGGCCGCGGCGACAGAGAACTACAGAGACGGCGGCCATGGCAACGAGGAACGGAGGCGAGCAGAGGCGGGCGCCGGTGATGGGGATTGCGCGGTTGCCGAGAACAGAGGAAGCGGCGACTGTAAGGTTGAAGACGACGGCAGCAGTGGCTCCGGCGATGAATGGAGGAGATGGGAAGGATCGCCGGACTACGGGTGAGCTTCTGGTGGCGGAAATAAGTGGATAGGGGCTCGACGTCGGGCGAATTTAGCCGAGACCGTGCGGCGGCCATGGAGGCAGAGAGAGGTGGGGAGGGGCTCGTGAGCTCAAGGGAGAGACCGAGGAGGTTGCTGGAGGAGGCGTGAGGCTGGTGGTGAGGTCGAACGGCCTCGGGGGTGGCTATATATAGTCGAGGCGAAGGAGATGGGCTCGGGTGCCGTCGTGCGCATTCGGCCGAGGCTCTGGGCGGCCAGCGAGCACGGGAGGGTGCGGGATCACGACGAGGGAGAACGCGGACAAGCTACAGAGCGCACGAGACAACAAGAGCCAAGGGAGGGGCAGAGCAAGAGGCCGAGCGCCATTAAAGCTCAGTCGGCCTCAGTGCTCCCATGGGCGCTCATCGGCGAGCATCGGTGAGGAAGAGGACGGAGGGAGAGAGGGGTCCAGGTGAACGGCGACGACGAGGCGGAGCTACTGGACATGCAGGGACGAGCCAAATCCACCTGGAGCAAC
Organism: Aegilops speltoides; assembly: GCA_021437245.1. Lineage (NCBI taxonomy): Eukaryota > Viridiplantae > Streptophyta > Magnoliopsida > Poales > Poaceae > Aegilops > Aegilops speltoides. Next base: position 277,986,868 of record CM038147.1, on the reverse strand, counting down.
GATGCCGAGGCCAACAGTGGCTAGACCACCGTTTTGGCTGTTTGCACTCGTGGTCACCACTGGCATAGAGCGCTCTGGAGATTTTACTGAGTTCAAACCATGTCTACCGCGTAGTCCTTCGTAGGTTGGTTTCAAGTGAGGTGGTAAATGGGTGAAAACGGCTATGGTTAAATGGTTATCAACTGTTGAAGTTTATCGCAGAAACTTAGCAAAGGCAATCGTGGTCAACAGGAACCGCTTGAGGCCAAATAAGATGTCTGGGATGCATAGCTATGGAGGGACTATGATCCTGGAGGTTTTGAGGGTAAAAGGATCAAGATTTACTGCAGTTGCTTCACAACTGCATACTTGGTCCAGAAATGAAGATCAGGAAGGTGCACTCACATGGAGTGTCCACTTGAGCTCAAATTGGGCAAGGCTTGATCATTTGGTCATATTAATATGTTGTAAAAAAATCATGCTAAATGGAAAAGCCAAAATAGCACTTGCTTCACAAACATCTCTGTTGACCAGAAACTTGGAATAATTATGGTGATCAAATGTCTCAATGAAATGATGCCAAATTGGGTGGCGAGATTTTTTATGGGTAGAAGAATGATCTGGTAATGTTTCAGGGGTTTTGAAGAAATATAAAATGCACTTGCTTCACAAACTGAAAATAAGGCCGGAATCAAAGATTTGCTCATGTGCTCACATAGATGAATGGATAGGGCTTCAAATGGGTGGAGAGGGTTAATATGCTCACATTAAGGAGTGTGCAAAAGTTCAACTCATTTGGGTACTCCTAGCTAGTACTTCCTTCACAAAGCCTTCTGTCTGACAGAAACTTTGAAAATTCACTGAGGAAGATTGGCTAGGCAAATAAATATGTACTTGTGCATGGGGCAATTATTTGCACATATAAACATGCCCAAAAAGGTTGGGATCCACTAGGAAAAATATAAATGCACTTCCTTCACAAAGTGACATTCAGGGCAGAATAGAAAAAGGAATATTGGGGAATTATTTTTGAACTGGCCAAGGAAATGTTTGGGCATATTTAAGCTATATATCACCCAAAGGAATTATGAGAATTATTTGGGGATTTTTGGATGGACAGAAATATAGGTTGCTTCACAACCTAGGGCAGATAGGGTTATTCCTTTAATGAAAAAGGAATGTTCCCTTGAAAAATAATTTAGGGTTTGGTCAAGGAGTGAAGTGACATGATCTTGTCAAGATTTTGATAATGATGAGCCACTTGGGAGGGGATTTGAGGATGATTTCCCAGGTGGCCAGGCCACAGAACCACTCCAAAAAAGAAAACAGAGCAAAAACCAAATAAATCGGAAGAAAAAGAAAATGGCCAAAATCCAGGTTGTTACAACTGTGCTTCTTCCAGACGGTTAGGCGTCAAGGTCTAGAGCATCCAAGAGGAATTTTGGATCGCCGAGTGACCAAGTTTGTGAAGGTTCGGAAGTCACCTGAAGACTTACCACGAGTGTTTGGGCGAGGTCGATGTGACCTTAGCTCAAGGAGAATACTGTGAGGACTGTGTGTCCGGGACTGGGTGTCGTCGAGTTTAAATACTCAGCCGCTCCAACCAGATGTACAACTAAGACAGCAGTTGGAACTGGTCTACCAAATCATTGTCTCCACCGAGCTTACTGGTTCTATTTCCTCAACTCTTTCATTTCCTCATGTCTGTTATTGTGTGCCTGTTCATATCTATTTGAAGACTTTGACTGAAGACTTTCTCAATTTCCTCAGTTAAATTTCTTCAGTCTGTCCGTCTTCTTTCTTATGTTATCCTGTGTTTACACTTTCTGTACTCTGTGCTTGTCTTCATTTCATCATGATGACTATGCTTGTGTTCTGTTATGTTTACTTCTGAGTACTTATTCCGCTGCAAGTAGTTCTTCGCTAAGGAATTTCCTCACTAGCAAATTCCTCAGTGAAGAATTCATAAAAATCACCAATTCACCCCCCCCCTCTTGTCGATATAATGCACTTTCACTTCCTCCTCATCCCCTCTATCACTCTCATCATCACAGGCTTCCTTCTCTCGATCCCTGGCGGGTTTTCCTGGGTTGTGAAAGGGCTTGCCGGGGTGATTTTCTCCACCGCCTCGGCCCTTGCCGCCAGCAATATTCTGACCCTTTTCCTTATCACGCTTCTCATATTCTGCTCTTTATCTCTTGACTAAGTGCTCAACCTGATAGCACTCTTGAAGGTCGTGGTCCTTGGTCCGATGGATCTTGTAGTATGGCCCATCGCCTTTCCAAGCCTTCTCGGCAGCCACAGCTTCTCGGCAATCAGCGCACACAACAGTCTCCTTGCCGGGGACCTCAGCCTTGGCGATCTTGCCGGTACTAGGGGTGCCTGATCCTTCAACAGCCATTACTGCCTTATCTTTCTGCTTCTTGCTGCGCTTCTTGCTCTTCTTCTGATTGGTGGACTCATCATCATCCTCTGAATCCATATTGCTGCAATCTTCCTCTCCAGGCAACTTCCTTCCCCCCTCCACTCGAGCACACTTATCCACTAGAGTGTACATATCCATCAGTCTTGGGCAACCGCACATTCATCTTAGAACGAATCCGGTGGCTGCGCACATTGGACTGGAAGGCAACTATCACAACTGCTGGATGGATATTTGGAATATTTCTATGAACTTTGCTGAATCACTATAAATACTTACGGAGGGTTTCTCCTTCCTTCTATTGGAGAAGAGGCAGGTCGCTAGGCCGGCCCGGCTCCTGGTGGCCACCTGTGAAGGCACCGATGAACCCGTGGCACAGGTCTGTCCATGAAGAAATGGTGTTCTCCGGCATGTGCATTAGCCAAGACCTCACATTGGACTTGAGGGCCAAAGGGAAGTAGTTGGCGAACACCTTCTCATCTCTTCCCCCGGCAGCCTGAACATCGATGGTGTAGATGCTCAGGAACTCTGTCGGGTTCAACGTCCCCTCATACTTCTCAGGTATCTCTGGCTTGAACATACGAACGGACAGCCAATGGACTTGCCACAGCTGATGGTTAAAGGCAGCGCAGCCAACCTCGAAAGGTAGGGGGCCGCCAATACCGAACATGGGCTCGTCGATGTGGGGGCCGTTGCACCCATCGGTTCGGTGGAGGTTGCCGCGGTGTTGCTCAAAGACGCGTGCGTCTCCTCTCCGCCTCTCCTACAGGGTTCATCGTTGTCCTGGACATGATCGAGGATTAGAGGAGGCCATCGAGACGTCATCGGGGTCTTGATTTGGTCGTGCTCACGCTGGCTACCATGGCGGGGACTGTACCGTGGGGATGGCTCCCTCCGTACGGGCAGCGGCACGAGCCGTCGTCATCGCTTGGGGAGGCTGTGGTGGGTCAGCTCGTCATGAGCCCCCAGCTTCAGCGAAACCGAGTAGACTTTGGATGGTGGCACGCCATTCGTCCATTTGCTCGGATGCCAGCGGGAACCTCAGCAATAACTGAGCCCGTGTCATGGCCTTTGAAGCTGTACTTGGCATGGATGATGATGAAGTCGATCACGTCGTCGCTCGGCTCCTAATGGAGCCAGCGGCAGTAGTACCATGCCCCCACTGTTGCAGTGCAACCATCTGGGTTACAGGGTGGTGCGGCAAGGGCGTTCGAGGGCCAGCGGCTCCGTTGGGCGCAGCATCTTGGTCGACTCGCCCGGGGGGAAGTGCATGTGCCTGCGACAGGGCGGCCGGAGGGCGGCGGCTCGCCCCAACTGAGCGCCATCACTGCGGCTGTGCCCATCGTCGAGCGGGGCATGGCCGTCGAGTTGTTGCTGGCATCGCTCTCCTCCGGTGCCTCCTGCTCCTGCGTCGGCCGCGGGGGAAGTGGTGGCGGTGCCGCCTGCTCCGACCACATCCCCAATAGCGCCGGCGTCCTTGCACGGTTACGCGTGCCCTGCAGTGTTGGAGGCCACGGGCGGCAGAGCCTTCGAGGTGGATGGATGAGCCAAAGAAGCGGGCTTCTTCTTGGGCGCCATGGTCGATGGCGTCGTTGAAGATGTAGATGGTGATGAAGGTGACGCGCTGCTCACATCTTTAGGTTGGCGCAAGCGACCCCCCTACCTGAAGGAAATATGCCCTAGAGGCAATAATAAAGTTATTATTTATTTCCTTAATTAATGATAAATGTTTATTATTCATGCTAGAATTGTATTAACCGGAAACTTAGTACATGTGTGAATACATAGACAAAACATATAGTCCCTAGTATGCCTCTACTTGACTAGCTCCTTAATCAAAGATGGTTCTGTTTCCTAACCATAGACATGTGTTGTCATTTGATGAATGGGATCACATCATTAGGAGAATGATGTGATGGACATGACCCATCCGTTAGCTTAGCATTATGATCGTGTCAATTTCATTGCTACTGCTTTCTTCATGACTTATACAAGTTCCTCAGACTATGAGATTATGCAACTCCCGAATACCGGAGGAACACTTTGTGTGCTACCAAACGTCACAACGTAAATGGGTGATTATAAAGGTGCTCTAGAGGTGTCTCCGAAGGTGTTTGTTGGGTTGGCATAGATCGAGATTAGGATTTGATACTCCTTGTTTCGGAGAGGTATCTCTGGGCCCTCTCGGTAATATTCATCACTATAAGCCTTGCAAGCATTGTGACTAATGAGTTAGTTGCGGGATGAAGTATTATGAAACGAGTAAAGAGACATGCTGATAACGAGATTGAACTAGGTACGATGATACCGACGATCGAATCTCGGGTAAGTAATATACCGATGACAAAGGGAGCAACGCATGTTGCTATCCGGTTTGTCCGATAAAGATCTTTGTAGAATATGTCGGAACCAATATGAGCATCCAGGTTCCGCTGTTGGTTATTGGTCGGAGACATGTCTCGGTCATGTCTACATAGTTCTCGAACCCGTACGGTCCGCACGCTTAACGTTCGATGACGATTGGTATTATGAGTTTATGTGATTTGATGTATCGAAGGTTGTTTGGAGTCTCAGATGTGATCACGGACATGATGAGGAGTCTCGAAATGGTCGCGATATAAAGATTGATATATTGGACGACTATATTTGGACTCTGGAAGTGTTCCAGAGAAGTTTCGGATAAATCCAGAGTGTCGGAGGGTTACCGGAACCCCCCGGGGAACTAGTGGGCCTCGATGGGCCTTAGCAGAGAGAGAAGAGGGCCGCAGGAGGGCTGCCCCCCCCCCTTGAGTCTGAATAGGACAAGGGAAAGGGGGCGACACCCCCCTTTCCTTCTCTCTCTCTCCCTCTCCTTCCTTCCCCCTCTCTCCTTCTTGGTGGAAACCTACTAGGACTTGGAGTCCTAGTAGGATTCCCCTTTGGGGGCGCACTAAGGAGGGCTGGCCGGCCTCCCCTCTCCTCCTTCATATACGGGGGCAGGGGGCACCCTAGAACACACAAGTTGATTGTTTAGCCGTGTGCGGTGATCACCTCCACGGATTTCCACCTCGGTCATATCGTCGTAGTGCTTAGGTGAAGCCCTGCGCCGGTAACTTCATCATCACCGTCACCACATTGTCGTGCTGATGAAAATCTCCCTCGACCTCAGCTGGATCTAGAGTTCGTGGGACGTCACCGAGCTGAACGTGTGCAGATCGCGAAGGTGTCGTACCTTCAGTGCTAGGATCGGTCGGATCATGAAGACGTACGACTACATCAATCGCGTTGTTATAACGCTTCCGCTTTCGATCTACGAGGGTACATAGATAACACTCTCCCCTCTCGTTGCTATGCATCAGCTAGAGATAGATCTTGCGTGATCGTAGGAAAAAAAATTGAAATTACTGCGATCCCCAACAGTGGCATCCGAGCCAGGTCTATGCGTAGATGTTATATGAACGAGTAGAACACAAAGAGTTGTGGGCAATAATAGTCATACTGCTTGCCAACATGTTATACTTTGATTCGGCGGTATTGTTGGATGAAGCGGCTCAGACTGACATTACGCATATGCTTACGCGAGACTGGTTCTACCGACGTGCTTCGCACATAGGTTGCTGGTGAGTGTTTGTTTCTCCAACTTTAGTTGAATCGTGTGTGGCTATGCCCGGTCCTTGTTGAAGGTTAAAACAACACACTTGACGGAAAATCGTTATGGTTTTGATGCGTAGGTAAGAACGGTTCTTGCTAGAAGCCCGTAGCAGCCACGCAAAACTTGCAACAACAAAGTAGAGTACGTCTAACTTGTTTTTGCAGGGCTTGCTGTGATGTGATAGGGTCAAGGCATGATGTGATATATTTTGTTTTATGAGATGATCGTGTTTTGTAAGAAAGTTATCGGCAACTGGAAGGATCCATATGGTTGTCGCTTTATTGTATGCAATGCAATCGCCATGTAATTGTTTTACTTTATCACTAAGCAGTAGCAATAGTCGTAGTAACAATAGTTGGCAAGACGACAACGATGCTACGATGGAGATCAAGGTGTTGCGCCGGTGACGATGGAGATCATGACGATGCTTCGGTGATGGAGATCATGAGCACAAGATGATGATGGCCATATCATGTCACATATTTTGATTGCATGTGATGTTTATCCTTTATGCATCTTATTTTGCTTAGTACGGCGGTAGCATTATAAGATGATCCCTTACTAAATTTCAAGGTATAAATGTTCTCCCTGAGTATGCACCGTTGCTACAGTTAGTCGTGCCAAGACACCATGTGATGATCGGGTGTGATAAGCTCTATGTTCACATACAACGGGCACAAGCCAGTTTTGCTCAGGCAGAATACTAGGGTTAAACTTGACGAGCCTAGCATATGCAGATATGGCCTCGAAACACTGAGACCGAAAGGTTGAGCGTGAGCCATTTAGTAGATATGATCAACATAGTGATGTTCACCATTGAAAAATACTCCATCTCACGTGATTATCAGACATGGTTTAGTTGATTTGGGTCACGTGATCACTTAGATGATTAGAGGGATGTCTATCTAAGTGGGAGTTCTTAAGTAATATGATTAATTGAACTTTAGTTTATCATGAACTTAGTCCTGATAGTATTTTGCAAATTATGTTGTAGATCAATAGCTCGCATTGTAGCTTCCCTATGTTTTTATATGTTCCTAGAGAAAACTAAGTTGAAATATGATCGTAGCAATGATGCGGACCGGGTCCATGATCTGAGGTTTATCCTCATTGTTGACAGAAGAATTATGTCCTTGATGCACTGCTAGGTGATAGACCTATTGTAGGAGCAGATGCAGACGTTATGAACGTTTGGCTAACTCAATATGATGACTACTTGACAGTTTAGTGCACCATGCTTTACGGCTTAGAATTGGGACTTCAAAGACGTTTTGAACGTCATGGAATATATGAGATGTTCCAGGAGTTGAAGTTAATATTTCAAGTAAAACCCGAGTTGAAAGATATGAAGTCTCCAACAAGTTCTATAGCTAAAACATGGAGGAGAATAGCCCAAGCAGTGAGCATGTACTCAGATTGTCTGGGTACTACAATCGCTTGAATCAAGTGGGAGTTAATCTTCCAGATAAGATAGTGATTGACAGAGTTCTCTAGTCACTATCACCAAGTTGCTAGAACTTCTTGATGAACTATATTATGCAAGGGATGACGAAAACGATTCCCGTGCTCTTCGTGATGCTGAAATCGACGAAGGTAGAAATCAAGAAAGAGCATCAAGTGTTGATGATTGACAAGACCACTAGTTTCAAGAAAATGGCAAAGGGAAAGAAAGGGAACTTCAAGTAGAATGGCAAGCAAGTTGTTACTCCCGTGAAGAAGCCCAAAGCTAGACCAAAGCCTGAAACTGAGTGTTTCTACTGCAAAGGAAATAGTCACTGGAAGCGAAAATGCCCTGAATATTTGGTGGATAAGAAGGATGGCAAAGTGAGCAAGGGTATATTCGATATACAGGTTATTGATGTGTACCTTACTAGTGTTTATCGTAGCCCTTGGGTATTTGATACTTGTACGGTTGCTAAGATTAGTAACTCGAAACAGGAGTTACAGAATAAACAGAGACTAGTTTAGGGTGAAGTGATGATGTGTGTTGGAAGTGGTTCCAAGATTGATATGATCATCATCGCACACTCCCTATATTTTCGAGATTAGTGTTGAACCTAAATAAATGTTATTTGGTGTTTGTACTGAGCATAAATATGATTAGATCATGTTTATTGTGATACAATTATTCATCTAAGACAGAGAATAAATTGTTATTCTGTTTACATGAATAAAACCTTCTATGTTCATACACCCAATGTTGATGGTTTATTGAATCTTGATCATAGTGATACACATATTCATAATATTGATGCCAAAAGATGCAAAGTTGATAATGATAGTGCAACATATTTGTGGCACAGCCGTTTGGGTCAATACGGTGTAAAGCGATGAAGAAACTCCATAAAGATGGACTTTTGGAATCACTTGATTATGAATCATTTGATGCTTGCGAACCGTGCCTTATGGGCAAGATGACTAAAACTCCGTTCTTCGGAACAATGGAACGAGCTAGTGACTTATTGGAAATAATACATATTGATGTATGCGATTCAATGAGTGTTGATGCTCGTGGCGGGTATCATTGTCGAATATTGGGTTCTGGCAAAACCCTTAAGGTTCGAACATTGGGGTGCGCACGAAGATCTCTCCCTACCAAAACACGCCCTCAGCCTCGCCGCGATCTCTAAGCTAGCTCGATGAACAACACAAGAGACACAAGATTTATACAGGTTCGGCCACCGTTGTGGTGTAATACCCTACTCCTGTGTGTGGTGTGGTGGATGGCCTCTTAGGCTGATAAGGAACAGTACAGGGGAAGAACAGCCTCGCTAGGAGAGGTGTTCTTGTGCTTGGTGGTGTGTAGATGAACTCGGTTCGGCTCCCCCTCTACTGTGGTGGCTAGCCCTATTTGTAGAGGCCCTGGTCCTCTTCCCAAATATTGAGCGGGAAGGGATCCAACAATGGTCGTTTTGAAAGGGGACAGCTAGTACAAGCTATCCTGACTAAAGGTGGTCTTCGCCTGCCAAAGGCACTGTTAGTGACGTCGTCTTGGGCTCCATGGTGACCTCCTTCCAGCCGTCCCACTGGCCTTGGTCTCGTTGCACCGATATGGAAACCTTTGCCTGATGCATCGGTACTCCGCGCCTGCGCTTGCCCCCTTTGCACCATAGAGTAAACAAGGACACTGGAGGGCTGGCGCCCGCCTGGCGCCCGCCTGGCCTTGGTCGTCATGGCTTGCATCACGAGGACCTCGCGAGGTACCCCTTGCCTTGATCTCTCCACCTCCTCGCGAGCCTGCCTGGTGAGGCCGCCCCTGAGGAGGCCTTTCATGTCTACTACACAACCTTCTTCTTGTAGATGTTGTTGGGCCTCCAAGTGCAGAGGTTTGTAGGACATTAGCAAATTTCCCTCAAGTGGGTTACCTAAGGTTTATCAATCCGTGGGAGGCGTAGGATGAAGATGGTCTCTCTCTAACAACCCTGCAACCAAATAACAAAGAGTCTCTTGTGTCCCCAACACACCCAATACAATGGTAAATTGTATAGGCGCACTAGTTCGGCGAAGAGATGGTGATACAAGTGCAATATGGATGGTAGATATAGGTTTTTGTAATCTGAAAATATAAAAACAGCAAGGTAACTAATGATAAAAGTGAGCGTAAACGGTATTGCAATGGTAGGAAACAAGGCATAGGGTTCATACTTTCACTAGTGCAAGTTCTCTCAACAATAATAACATAATTGGATCATATAACTATCCCTCAACATGCAACAAAGAGTCACTCCAAAGTCACTAATAGCAGAGAATAAACGAAGATATTATGGTAGGGTACGAAACCACCTCAAAGTTATCCTTTCTACTCGATCTATTCAAGAGTCCGTAGTAAAATAACACGAAGCTATTCTTTCCGTTCAATCTATCATAGAGTTCATACTAGAATAACACCTTAAGACACAAATCAACCAAAACCCTAATGTCACCTAGATACTCCATGGTCACCTCAAGTATCCGTCGACATGATTATACGATATGCATAAAACAATCTCAGATTCATCTATTCAACCAACACAAAGTACTTCAAAGAGTGCCCCAAAGTTTTGACCGGAGAGTCAAGACGAAAATGTGTGCCAACCCCTATGCATAGGTTCATGGGCGGAACCCGCAAGTTGATCACCAAAACATACATCAAGTGGGTCACGTGAATATCCCATTGTCACCACAGATAAGCACGACAAGACATACATCAAGTGTTCTCAAATCCTTCAAGACTCAATCTGATAAGATAACTTCAAGAGGAAAACTCAATTCATCACAAGAGAGTAGAGGGGGAGAAACATCATAAGATCCAACTATAATAGCAAAGCTCGCGATACATCAAGATCGTGCCATAGAGAGAACACGAGAGAGAGAGAGAGACAGAGAGATCAAACACGTAGCTACTGGTACATACCCTCAGCCCCGAGGGTGAACTACTCCCTCCTCGTCATGGAGAGCGCCGGGGTGATGAAGATGGCCACCGGTGAGGGATTCCCCCTCCGTCAGGGTGCCGGAACGGGCTCCGAAGAGGTTTTTGGTGGCTACAGAGGCTTGCGGCGGCTGAACTCCCGATCTATTGTTCGCTTTGATGTTTTTAGGGTATATGGGAATATATAGGCAAAAGAAGTCGGTCGGGGGAGCCTCAAGGGGCCCACGAGAGTGGAGGGCGCGCCCAGGGGGTGGGCGCGCCCCCCTATCTCGTGGCCTCCTCGAAGCTTCCTTGGCTTGCACTCCAAGTTCCCGGGATTGCTTCTGTTCCAAAAATAACTTTTCCGATGGTTTCATTCCATTTGGACTCCGTTTGATATTCCTTTTCTTTGAAACACTGAAATAGGCAAAAAAAAACAGCAATACGGGCTGGGCCTTCGGTTAGTAGGTTAGTCCCAAAAGTGTTACAAAAGTGTAAAGTAAAGCCCATAAACATCCAAACGGTTAATATAATAGCATGGAACAATCAAAATTATAGATATGTTGGAGACGTATCAAGCATCCCCAAGCTTAATTCCTGCTCGTCCTCGAGTAGGTAAATGATAAAAACAGAATTTTTGATGTGGAATGCTACCTAGCATATTTCTCAATGTAATTTTCTTTATTGTGGCATGAATGTTCAGATCCAAATGATTCAAAATAAAAGTTCATACTGACATCAGAAATAGTAATACTTCAAGCACACTAATCAAAGCAATCATGTCTTCTCAAAATAACATGGTTAAAGAAAGTTATCCCTACAAAATCATATAGTCTGGCCGTTGCTCTATCTTCATCACACAAAGTATTTAATCATGCACAACCCCGATGACAAGCCAAGCAATTGTTTCATACTTTAGTAATCTCAAACTTTTTCAACTTTCACGCAATACATGAGCGTGAGCCATGGACATAGCACTATATGTGGAATAGAATGGTGGTTGTGGAGAAGACAAAAAGGAGAAGATAGTCTCACACTAACTAGGCGTATCAACGGGCTATGGAGATGCCCATTAATACATATCAATGTGAGTGAGTAGGGATTGCCATGCAACGGATGCACTAGAGCTATAAATGTATGAAAGCTCAACAAAAGAAACTAAGTGGGTGTGCATCCAACTCGCTTGCTCACAAAGACCTAGGGCATTTTGAGGAAGCCCATCATTGGAATATACAAGCCAAGTTCTATAATGAAAATTTCCCACTAGTATATGAAAGTGACAACATAGGAGACTCTCTATCATGAAGATCATGGTGCTACTTTGAAGCACAAGTGTGGTAAAAGGATAGTAAGCATTGTCCCTTCTCTCTTTTTCTCTCATTATTTTTTTATCTTTTTTTTTTCTATTTTTCTATTTTTTGGGCCTTTATTTTTTTTCTTTTGGCCTTTCTTCTCTTTTTTTTTCTTTGATGGGCTCTTTGGCCTCTTTTTTTTTGTAAAGTCCGAAGTCTCATCCCGACTTGTGGGGGAATCATAGTCTCCATCATCCTTTCCTCACTGGGACAATGCTCTAATAATGCAGATCATCACACTTTTATTTACTTACAACTCAAGATTACAACTCAATACCTAAAACAAGATATGACTCTATATGAATGCCTCTGGCAGTGTACCGGGATATGCAATGAATCAAGAGTGACATGTATGAAAATTATGAAGGTGGCCTTGCCACAAATACAATGTCACCTACATGATCATGCAAAGAGCAATATGACAATAATGATGTGTGTCATATAAACGGAACGGTGGAAAGTTGCATGGAAATATATCTCGGAATGGCTATGGAAATGCCATAATAGGTAGGTATGGTGGCTGTTTTGAGTAAGGTATATGGTGGGTGTATGGTACCGGTGAAAGTTGCGCGGCACAAGAGAGGCTAGCAATGGTGGAAGGTGAGAGTGCGTATAATCCACGGACTCAACATTAGTCATAAAGAACTCATATACTTATTGCAAAAAATCTACAAGTCATCAAAAACAAAGTACTACACGCATGCTCCTAGGGGGATAGATTGGTAGGAAAAGACCATCGCTCGTCCCCGACCGCCACTCATAAGGAAGACAATCAATAAATAATATTGTGCTCCAACTTCATCACAAAGCGGTTCACCATACGTGCATGCTACGGGAATCACAAACTTCAACACAAGCATTCTTTAAATTCATAATCATCCAACTAGCATGACTCTAATATCACCATCCTAATATCTCAAAACAATTATCAAGCATCAAATTGATCATAGCATCCAATTCACTTTCTATGATAGTTTTTATTATACCCAACTTGGATGCCCATCATTCTAGGACCAATTTTATAACCATAGCTAATAATATGCTGTTCTAAGAGACTCCAAAAGTAATATAAGTGAAGCATGAGAGATCCACAATTTCTTCAAAATTAAGCCACCGCCGTGCTCTAAAAGATATAAGTGAAGCACTAGAGCAAAAACTATCTAGCTCAAAAGATATAAGTGAAGCACATAGAGTATTCTAATAAATTGCAATCAAGTGGGCTTCTCCCAAAATGTGTGTATAGCAAGGATGAATGTGGAAAACTAAAAAACAAAGACTAATATCATACAAGACGCTCCAAGGAAAACACATATCATGTGGCGAATAAAAATATAGCTCCAAGTAAAGTTACTGATGGACGAAGACGAAAGAGGGGATGCCATCCAGGGCATACCCAAGCTTAGGCTCTTGGTTGTCCTTGAATATTACCTTGGGGTGCCTTGGGCATCCCCAAGCTTAGGATCTTGCCACTCCTTATTCCATAGTCCAGAGAATCTTTACCCAAAACTTGAAAACTTCACAACACAAAACTCAACAGAAAACTTGTAAGCTCCGTTAGTATAAGAAAATAAAACCACCACTTAGGTACTGTAATGAACTCATTTTAAATTCATATTTCTGTAATATCTACTGTATTCCAACTTATCTATGGTTCATACCCTCCGATACTACTCATAGATTCATCAAAATAAGCAAACAACACATAGAAAACAGAATCTGTCAAAAACAGAACAGTCTGTAGTAATATGTATTAAACGTATACTTCTAGAACTCCAAAAATCCTACCAAATTAGGAAGTCCTAAGAACTTTGCGTACAAATCCAGATCAAAACGAATCAGATCAAAATCACGTTTCTGTGAATTATCAAAACTAAATTACTGGGTGCAAAAGTTTCTGATTTTCAGCAGGATCAACACAACTATCACCGTAAGCTATCCTAAAGGTCTTACTTGGCACTTTATTGAAACAAAAGCTATTAAACATGATTACTACAGTAGCATAATCATGTGGACACACAAAAACAGTAAAGGTAAATATTGGGTTGTCTCCCAACAAGTGCTTTTCTTTAATGCCTTTCTAGCTAGGCATGATGATTTCAATGATGCTCACATAAAAGATAAGAATTGAAACATAACGGGAGCATCATGTAGCATATGACTAGCACGTTTAAGTCCAACCCTCTTCCTATGCATATGGATTTTGTGATCAAACAACTTATGGGAACAATAATCAACTAGCATAGGAAGGCAAAACAAGCATAACTTCATGATTTTAAGCACATAGAGAGGAAACTTGATATAATTGCAATTCCTACAAGCATAAGTTCCTCCCTCATAATAATTTTCAGTAGCATCATGAATGAATTCACCAATATAAACAGCACCTAAAGCATTCTTTTCATGATCTACAAGCATAGAAAATGTACTACTCTCCTCATAAGCAAAATCCTTCTCATTCGGAATAGTGGGAGTATCATAAGAGACTTGAATACTATAAATTGTTTCCACATTAAAAGAATGAAGTTCAGAAAGAGGGTAATCATAATCATGACAAGTTTTATAAATATAATCATCACTAGTTTTTATAGCATAAGTTTCATCACAATAATTATCATAAGTAGCAACTTCGTTCTCATCATAATCGATTGAAACCTCTTCCAAGAGAGTGGAATCATCACTAAATAAAGTTGACACACTTCCAAATCCACTTTCATTGATATAATCACCATAGGTAAGAGGCATGCTATCATCATAACAACTTTGCATATCAAAACTTGGGAGGCTAAAAATATCATCTTCATTAAACGTAGCATCCCCAAGCTTGGGACAAACATTAATTTCAGCAAATATATTCTCAAATATTTCATCCTCATCAAACATAGCTTCCCCAAGCTTGGGCCTTTTCAAATCATAAGAATAATCACTCTCATCATTAATAGTATGTATAGCACCAATAGTATAGCAATTATCATCATCACAATGAGTAGTAGGAGCAACATCATTTGGGAGGGATACCTGTTTACCTTTGTTGCTCCTCCTTTTCTTTTTCTTCTTCACATTATGTGTGGGTTCAACCTTCTTCTTTGAGCTCCTTATTGATGAGATTGGTTGAATAGAAAGCTCCTCCTCATTACCTGATTCATCATAAGAAATAATAGGAGGAGATTAGGAAGTCCCTTCCCTTTCATTAGTATTCTCTTCATCTTCTATTTGCTTTCTTTTCTTTAGGTAATTGGCAATATAAGGATTTTCAATGCAATTCACCGCACAATACAAATAAATCTCCTCTAGCTCAATATCAAGGAATTCCTCAAGGTTAAATGCTGGAATAAGCTTAGTTGCACGTTTCAATTCTTCATAACCCAAAAGCAAACTAAGTTCATTATGATGCGCAAGGGAAATCAATTCATCACAATTTTTGGACATGATTCGATCATGAAACAATTTGCATTGGAGATTTAAATGACCACGTTCATTGCAAAGTTCACAAGTATGGCGGAGATATTTTAAATTTTCAGCACTAACATTAAGCCTTTATTGCAACCATTTAGTTTCTAAATGCTTATGCCTCTTGCAATGTCTATTTTCCCTATTTGGTGTGTACTTGCAAAACCAGTTCACTACACAAAAATCGACATGTTTATAGGAGACATTTTCATCATAACTAGTGCAATCATCATTAAAAGTGCAATCATCAATAGTACTATGGATATTCAAAGAGTTCATACTAACAACATTGCAATCATACTCATCATTCAGAGATTTAGTACCAAGCATTTTAATGCATTCTTCTTCTAGCAATTGAGCACAATTTTCCTTTTCATCATACTCACGAAAGATATTAAACAGATGAAGCGTAAGAGACAAACTTAACTCCATTCTTTTTCTGTAGTTTTCTTTTATAAACTGAAATAGTGATAAAACACGAAACAAAAAGATTCGATTGCAAGATCTAAAGATATACCTTCAAGCACTCACCTCCCCGGCAACGGCGCCAGAAATGAGCTTGATGTCTACTGCACAACCATCTTCTTGAAGATGTTGTTGGGCCTCCAAGTGCAGAGGTTTGTAGGACAGTAGCAAATTTCCCTCAAGTGGATGACCTAATGTTTACCAATCCATGGGAGGCGTAGGATGAAGATGGACTCTCTCTAACAACCCTGCAACCAAATAACAAAGAGTCTCTTGTGTCCCCAACACACCCAATACAATGGTAAATTGTATAGGTGCACTAGTTCGGCGAAGAGATGGTGATACAAGTGCAATATGGTTGGTAGATATAGGTTTTTGTAATCTGAAAATATAAAAACAGCAAGGTAACTAACGATAAAAGTGAGCGTAAATGGTATTGCAATGGTAGGAAACAAGGCATAGGGTTCATACTTTCACTCGTGCAAGTTCTCTCAACAATAATAACATAATTGGATCATATAACTATCCCTCAACATGCAACAAAGATTCACTCCAAACTCACTAATAGAGGAGAACAAACGAAGAGATTATGGAAGGGTACGAAACCACCTCAAAGTTATCCTTTCTGCTCGATCTATTCAAGAGTCCGTAGTAAAATAACACGAAGCTATTCTTTCCGTTCAATCTATCATAGAGTTCGTACTAGAATAACACCTTAAGACACAAATCAACCAAAACCCTAATGTCACCTAGATATTCCATTGTCACCTCAAGTATCCGTGGGCATGATTATACGATATGCATCACACAATCTCAGATTCTTCTATTCAACCAACACAAAGTACTTCAAAGAGTGCCTCAAAGTTTCTACCAGAGAGTCAAGACGAAAATGTGTGCCAACCCCTATGCATAGGTTCATGGGCGGAACTCGCAAGTTGATCACCAAAACATACATCAAGTAGATCACGTGAATACCCCATTGTCACCATAGATATGCACGACAAGACATACATCAAGTGTTCTCAAATCCTTAAAGACTCAATCCGATAAGGTAACTTCAAGAGGAAAACTCAATTCATCACAAGAGAGTAGAGGGGTAGAAACATCATAAGATCCAACTATAATAGCAAAGCTCGCGATACAACAACAACATGCCATAGAGAGAACACGAGAGAGAGAGAGAAATCAAACACATAGCTACTGGTACATACCCTCAGCCCCGAGGGTGAACTACTCTCTCCTCATCATTGAGAGCGCCGGGATGATGAAGATGGCCACCGGTGAGGGATTCCCCCTCCGGCAGGGTGCCGGAACGGGCTCCCGAGAGGTTTTTCATGGCTACAGAGGCTTGCGGCGGCGGAACTCTCGATCTATTGTTCGCTTTGATGTTTTTAGGATATATGGGAATATATACGCGAAAGAAGTCGGTCGGGGGAGCCTCGAGGGGCCCACGGGAGTGGAGGGCGCGCCCTGGGAGGTGGGCGCGCCCCCTATCTCGTGGCCTCCTCGAAGCTTCCCTGGCTTGCACTCCAAGTTCCCGGGATTGCTTCTGTTCCAAAAATAACTTTTCTGAAAGTTTCATTCCATTTGGACTCCGTTTGATATTCCTTTTCTTCGAAACACTGAAATAGGCAAAAAACAGCAATACGGGCTGGGCCTCCGGTTAGTAGGTTAGTCCCAAAAATAATATAAAAGTGTATAGTAAAGCCCATAAACATCCAAAATGGGTAATATAATAGCATGGAACAATCCAAAATTATAGATACGTTGGAGACGTATCAGCCTTGCATCGTCCGCCCCGCAAGGCTTGGTCCCTCGCGAGGGTCTTGAGCACTGGTCGATGAAGACGGGTTGTACTGGGCCACTGGCTGAGCCACGCTGCAGGCCGCAGGCAGGCAAGTCTGGGGACCCCCGTTCCCAGAACGCCGACAATAGCCCCGGGCCCAAGGCGCGCTCGGACTTGGCTTAGCAGCCAAGCAAAAAGGAAAGAGCGGAGCGCCGCGGGCCCCAACAGCCTGCGGCCTTGGTCAACGCATGGCGACTGATTGGACGTGGGCGTCTCCGCTTGCCCACGCTACCTCGGCAACTGCCCGACTTGATGAGTCCTTGTTGCATGCAAAAAGAGTCATCATTACCTGCGATCATGGAGGTCGACGGTTGTCCTCCCTTGTGCTATAAATGAGAAGGGGCGAGAGCCCCCGTTGCCCATATCTTCTTGATCCGCCTTCCTACTTCTCCTTCCTCGCTCCTGCTGCTTGCAGCGCCCCCCATGGCGCCCATGAAGAGGTTTTCGGCTGCGGAGAAGGGGAAGGCTCGCCAGGAAGGGCCTATCTCTCCTCCGCCCAAGTGCGGCCGCGGTCGTCCTTGCAAGCATCCCGCGACTCCTGCCTTGGCTTCCCGTGGTTGTGGCGGTGGCCCTTCACGCGGTGGTGGCCGCCCATGTTAAGGCAGCCCAGTTGGTGGGGGAAGGCGTGCCACGGCTGCGCGGCCTCCTCGGCCGCGCTTCCACTCAGCGGAGGTGCTGCCGGAGTTTGTTGTGTGGTCGGAACCCGGCCGGCAACTGGCTTCATCTCCCTCGCTCCTTCGCTGGTGAACTACCGGCCGCTGGCCCCGGCGGGCTCTGGTCGCAAGCGGATGGCTGCTGCAGCAAGGCCTCCTAGGTCGCGGTGGAGATCTCCGTCACCGGCAACGTAGCCCTGGCCCGGGGCTGGCAGACGTTTGCCCGTGCGGGTGGTCTGGGCAGGCGGTGCACCCTCCACTTCAAGTATGACGGCGACGCAACCCTCTACGTGAGGGTGTTCAGAGAAGATGGCCGCTGTGTTGGGTGCTTACCTGAAGACAACGATGGCGAAGAGGTGATCGGCCTTGGCGACGGCCGCTGCGAGGGCGAAGGCGAACCCGCTTCCGGTGGCGACCGCAGCTCGTCAAGCTTCAGCGGCTCCTCCTTCGGCGACAGCTCCTCCAGCGGTGGCTACGATCAGCCACCACACCGCTGTGCCCGCCTTGAGGGCGGCGGCGGGTCGTCCCGTCGTCGTGCTCTGGTGAAGCGCGAGGCGGAGTCTGACTGAGCTCAGTAGGACACCGAGGATCCCTCCTCGTGAGCTGTTGCCAGGCGTGTGCCGCTTTTGTTGTGTTTTCCTTCTTTTCCTGCATCGAGAGAGAGAAGTATGGGGCCCCATGGGGGCGTGCAACAGACTATGATTCCCTAGTTATCGTGCTACATTTAGTGTTCCTGTGCTGTGTTATGGTGTCATTCTTATGCGTCTGCGCGTAGGAACGACTTAGCTTGGTATGTTTGAAGCGGCTTCCGCCTCGCGAGGTGCCTGCTTCAGGCCTCGCCGGGCGCCTTAAGAGCTGCAGAAAATTTGTTGGGAGAATCATTTCCGAACCTTGGTTGCGAGGGTTGCTGGCCATAGCCCGGTGCTTCGTGTTGCGATGCCCGAGGGGCATGGACTGGGAGGGGTGTTCCCGCTGCGAACTCGAACGAGAGAGCCTCGCGAAAATCAGGAGAGGAAGGGCTCACGAGGGCACCCACGCAGCCCCCTCGCGAGGTTTGCGAGAGAGAGAACGAGTCAGACAAAAGCTGAAAACAGAAAAGAAGGGCAGAGAATGACGGACAGAACCAGCAAAGAACACTAGAAGCGACTTTAATAAAGGTTCAAACAAGAAAGAGCGAGCCAACTAGGAAAAGCAAATGAAAAGCCGCGTCCGGCACCTAGTCTAGTCTTTGACGTCTTCTCACCAGTGCGGAGCTAAGTGCTGCCACTGGTCGTGGGCGAGAGCCCCCGAGGCCCAAGGGCGGCACTCCGGAGACTCCGGGGCGTGTACAACCCCACTCATTATTACGTGAGAGTGTCACGGGCGGCGAGCTTCACAGGCACTGGGCCTTCTTCATAGGCACCAGGCCTTTCTTCGGGCGGCGAGCTTCACAGGCATCGGGCCTTCTTCATGCACACTGGGCCTTTTTTCAGGGGTAGAACTTCCGGAGGTGCTGAATGTTCCAGGCGTTCGGGATGGGCACCCCATCCTGAGTCTCCAAGCGCGCGGCGCCAGGCCTGGAGACGTGGACAACCTTGAACGGGCCCTCCCACACAGGTGAAAGCTTATGCAGCCCTTCCCTGGAGAGCACCCGCCTGAGTACGAGGTCACCTACCTCGAGCATCATGGGGCGGGTGTTGCGACCGTGATACCACCGCAGCGCCTGCTGGTACCTTGCCGCCCGAAGCGTGGCTTCACGGCGGCGTTCCTCCCCCAGCACGAGGTCCATCCCCCGCACAGCATCCTGCTGCGTCTCATCAAACACCAGGACCCGCGCGGAAGGATGCCTGACCTCGTGAGGGAGAACTGCTTTTGCTCCATTGACGAGGAAGAATGGGGTCTCGCCCGTTGGTTTGGTGGCGGTGGTCTGGATGGACCACAGCACGGACTGGAGCTCGTCGTGCCAGCCCCTGCCGCAAGCCTCCAGCTTCTTCTTGAAGGTTCTTGTCTTGAGGCCTCTTAGGACCTCCGCGTTGGCGCGTTCGGCCTGGCCATTGCTCCGGGGGTGCGCCACCGAAGCGTAGCAGATCTGCATTCCAAGGTTAGCACAATATGTTTTGAAGAGATTGTTGGTGAACTGCGAACTGTTGTCAGTGATGATGCGGTTAGGGACCCCAAACCGGCTCACGAGGCCGTAGATGAACTTGACTGCGGACCCGGCTGGGATGGTGCGGACAGCTTCCACCTCCGCCAACTTGGTGAACTTGTCGATGGCGACGTAGAGGTAGCGGTAGCCCCAGCGCCGAGGAATGGGCCAGTATCCAGCCCCGCATCGCGAACGGCCACGAGAGCGAATATTCTGCAGCCTCTCGCTACCGGTGATGGATCTGCTTGGCATGGAATTGGCAGGCTTCGCAGGACTTCACCAGCTCTGTCGCGTCATTGAGTGCTGTAGGCCAGTAGAACCCACTACGAAACGCCTTGCCTACTAGGGTCCGTGATGATGAGTGGTGTCCGCAGTCTCCATCATGTATGTCGGCCAGCAGCTCCTTCCCCTATTCCCTGGAGATGCGGCATAGGGAAACGTCATTTGGCCGCCTCTAGTATAACTCACCGTCTTGGATGCAGTAGGTTGTGGCCTGCCTGGCCACGCGCTCCGCGTCCTCCTCTTTCTCCGGCAGTGTCCCTTGCATCAGGTAGTCCTTGAATTCCATGGTCCAGCATCCCTCCTGAGGCTCCAGCGCCAGGAGCAGGCGGGCTCCTGAGGTCGGGCCACAGGTCGAGGCTCCCGTGGCAGGTGGGTGAGGGAGCTCTTCTCGAGGCTGTCCCGTGCTTCAAAGTGACGGTGCTGCCGATGGCTTGAATAGTCGTTCCTCGAAAACACCAGGCTCCTAAGGCAGCCGCCTGGACGCCCTCTTGGCGATGTCATCAGCCTCTTGGTTGGTGCCGCGGGGCACATGCTGCAACTCCAGCCCCCAAAACTACTTTTCCATCTTGCGTACTTCCGCAAGATATTCTTCCATGTGCTCGTCCCTCGGCTCATACACCTTGTTGGAGAAGTTGACGAGGAGTTGTGAATCGCCCTTGATGACGAGGCGCTTCACCCCCAGTGTTGTTGCAGCTTTCAGGCCTGCTATGAGTCCCTCATATTCTGCTATGTTGTTGGAGACCTTCTCACCCTGCTGGGAAACAGAGTTGTACCGCGTAGTAGAGCTTATCCTGAGTGGGGGATATAAGCACTGCGCCAGCCCCCGCGCCCTGCCGCAAGAACACTCCATCAAGGTACATGACCCAGCCATCTAGTGCCTCACTCCCTGGGGAGAGAGACCGATCCTCACCCGCCTTGAGCACTGGTGCCTCTGTCCATTCTGCCACAAATCTGCAAGTGCGGCTCCCTTGACGACCCTGGTTGTGCTGAACTCCAACTGAAATGCCTGCAGCTCGATGTTCCATTCG
The DNA here is from genome assembly GCA_021437245.1 of Aegilops speltoides. Classification (NCBI taxonomy): domain Eukaryota; kingdom Viridiplantae; phylum Streptophyta; class Magnoliopsida; order Poales; family Poaceae; genus Aegilops; species Aegilops speltoides. The sequence goes on along the minus strand of CM038147.1, from coordinate 277,965,251 downwards.
GCGACCCTTCCAGCGGAGTTGGGGCTCCTGAGTACCCTTTCCAATGGGTAGGTCGAGATGACTTGATGGGGTGACCTTGAAAGTAGTGTCATAGCTTACGCGAGGCCACCAGGAGCGCGAGTAAGAGCTTCTGAAGCATGGGGTATCGCGCCCTTGCATCCCGCAACACCGTGCTGATGAAGTACACTGGATGCTCGACGAGGGTGGGTGTGCTGACGTAGCCTGTGTCCTCCGGAGGTTGAAGCACTTCCTGAGACGATGGAGCCCCTAGCGCCTGGTTGCTTGGTGCAGCCTCTTCAGCCCTGGGGGCGTCCTCCTGCCGAGGTTGGTCTCCGACTGCCGTGGTCGTGGTCCTCGTGAGGCCTTCTTGGTCTTGTGTCACCACGGCTGAGGCCGTGGCTGGGCGTGGTGCGGCCTTAGCCCGGGGTTCCTCCTGAACCGCCACCAGGGCTGCGCTGGCGCAGTAGGGAGTGGTGGCGAGGTAGAGCACCGGGGACTCGAGAGGGCACAGTGCCACGATCACCGGAGGGCTGGTCAGATATTTCTTGAGGTCTTGAAACGCTTGGTCGGCCTCCTGTGTCCACTCAAATGGGCCATTCCTCTTCATCAGCTTGAAGAACAGCAGGGCGCGCTCCCCAAGCTTGGAGATGAAGCGTCCTAACGCAGTTACGCGTCCGACAAGCTTCTGCATTTCTCTGAGGGTTTGCGGCGGACTCATGTCTTCGATTGCCTTGACCTTCTCCGGGTTGGCCTCGATCCCTCTGTGGGACACGAGGAAGCCCAACAGCTTGCCTGAAGGGACGCCGAACACGCACTTCTCCGGGTTGAGTCACAGGTCCACCTGGCGGAGGCTCGCGAAGGTCTCCTCCAGGTCCTGGATCAAGGTCCTCGCCTCCCGAGACTTCACCACGATGTCATTGATGTAAGCCTCGGCGTTCCTCCCGAGTTGCCGGCCCAAGGCAATGTGCATCAGCCGCTGGAAGGTCGCATCCGCGTTGCGCAACCCGAACGGCATGCAGGTGTAGCAGTACACCCCAAACGGGGTCAGGAAGGCTATCTTCTCCACGTCTTCCACCACCATCTTGATTTGGTGATAACCCAAAAATGCATCCAGGAAACACAGCAGGTCGCACTCGGTGGTGGAGTCGACGATCTAGTCGATGCAGGGAAGCGAGAACAGATCTTGAGGGTAGTCCTTTGTTAGGACCCCGATCCTAAGTCACATCGATCTAGCATGTAACACCTCATATCACTTTGTGGCCTCACGCACGGTATTCCCACGGGTGTCGCCTTACCATGCCCGGGACCGTTTGCGCCTTTTGGCACACGTATATGATAGTGTCGCTAGCATCCATATGACAGAGAACCCGATATGACATGGCTAGTCGTGAACCCAAAGTGGCACTAACTTACAGGGACGGGCATACATGACCCAACAACGAACGTGTCGGTCATCAGCGAGTGAATCCGGGCTGTAGCAACTGGGTAAGCTGTCAGGACCCCGATCCTAAGTCACATCGATCTAGCATGTAACATCTCATATCACTTTGTGGCCTCACGCACGGTATTCCCACGGGTGTCGCCTTACCATGCCCGGGACCGTTTGCGCCTTTTGGCACACGTATATGATAGTGTCGCTAGCATCCATATGACAGAGAACCCGGGCTGACATGGCTAGTCATGAACCCAAAGTGGCACTAACTTACAGGGACAGGCATACATGACCCAACAACGAACGTGTCGGTCATCAGCGAGTGAATCCGGGCTGCAGAGGGAGGTAAGCGCCAGGTAAGTGTCTTCTCCCTTTTATTTTTCTTTTCTATTTTCTAACATTTGTTTTGATTTAATTAAAATACTAAATCATTTTATTTCCTTATGCCAATTTTTGTAGTAACTAGTGGTGTTATTCCAGAGCTCCCCAACAAGTGGCACAATTTTGGGACATATATTATATATATAACATATATATATCCAATGCAAATAATTATGCATTAATTCCAAATGCCCAAAATTAATACTTATGAGCTCCTAAAAATATTGGTTTGATTTTTATCTCTGCCCAATATTTTCAGAGAGCAACATGAACATTTTCTTGGACCCTTTTGGAGCAATTTTTATTTGGGTCATTTCCAGAAATGATTCTGAGGGTTTCACAAATCATCTTTTCAAATTTAAATGGAATTTAAACATGATGCACAAATGACTAACTAGTCTAGGTCATACCAGAACTAGGGATGTGACAACTCGCCCCCACTTGAAAGAATCTCGTCCCGAGATTCAGGGGTCGACGGAAAGAAAGCGGGGTACTCCAGTTGAAGACGATCTTCTTGCTCCCAAGTAGCTTCTCTCTTGGAATGATGAGACCACTGAACCTTGAGAAACTTGATGTTATGACGTCGAGTGACACACTCTACTTGAACAAGAATGCGAACTGGATACTCTCGATATGTGAGGTTATCTTGGAGATCAAGCGTTTCGTGGTCCACTCCGCGGATAGGATCCGAGAAGCAACGCCTGAGTTGAGAGACGTGGAAGACATCATGAACTCAAGAAAGATGTGGGGGTAGTTCCAACTGGTAGGCAACCTCTCCTCGTTTAGCGAGAATGTGAAAAGGACCAATGTAACGAGGAGCCAACTTGCCCTTGATACCGAATCGATGGGTACCCTTCAAAGGAGTAACCCGAAGGTAAGCTTTGCCGCCAATTTCATAAGTCATATCCTTGTGATGACGATCATACTGGCTCTTTTGACGAGACTGGGCTGTTTTCAAATTCTCACGAATGATGCGAACTTGCTCTTTTGCCTCCTGGATCATGTCCGGTCCAAAGAATCGTCTTTCACCGGTTTCTAACTAGTTCAAAGGTGTTCGACATCTTCGTCCATAGAGAATCTAAAAAGGAGCTTTCTTGAGACTGGATTGATAGCTATTGTTATAAGCAAACTCGGCAACAGGAAGACATTTCTCCCAATCCATACCAAATGAGATAACACAAGATCTAAGCATGTCTTCGAGAATTTGGTTGACCCTTTCCACCTGACCACTCGACTGAGGGTGGAAAGTCAGATCAAGGAAAGATGGGTTCCCATGGCGGTTTGGAAACTCTCCTAAATGAGAAGTGAAAAGATCGCCACGGTCTGAATTGATCTCTAGTGGAACACCATGAAGTGATACTATTCGAGAAATATATAAGTCAGCGAGATGACTAGCAGTGATACTCTCTCGAATAGGTAGGAAGTGCGCCACTTTGGAGAGACGATCAATGACTACGAAGATAGCGTTATTCCCTTTCTTGGTCCTGGGAAAGCCGGTGATGAAATCCATACCAACTTTATCCCATTTCCATTCAGGAATGGCTAAAGGTCAAGGGTGCCAGCAGGTCTTTGATGCTCTGCCTTAACGCGATGACAAACGTCATGGTTAGCAATAAACTGAGCAATTTCTCTCTTCATCCTAGTCCACCAGAACCTCTGGCGTAGGTCTTGATACATCTTAGTACTACCGGGATGAATCATGAGAGGAGATTCATGCGCCTCCTTAAGAATCAGTTGTCGAAGATGCTGCTTCTTGGGGACCACCAGACGGTTCTCGAAGAAAACAACACCTCGATCATCAACAGAGAAACTACCAGCAGCTCCCTTCTTCACATTATCATTGATTCGAGAAATACTTGTATCATACTGCTGGCTAGTTATGATCTGATCCTCAAGAGTAGGTTTTGCCACCAAGGTAGAAAGGAATCCATGAGGAGCAATGTGAAGGTTAAGCTTACAGAATTCCTCATGGAGAAGTGGTTGGCCCTGCTGCAACATGAGATTGTTGCAATAGGATTTACGACTTAGCGATCAGCCATGACATTGGCTTTGCACGAGTGTAGGTAATCCCTAAGTCGTAATCGAGATCAACTCCAACCAACGCCTTTGCCTAAGGTTCAAATCTGGTTGGGTGAAGATATACTTGAGACTCGGTGATCGGTGTAGATCTCGCAACATTTACCAAGAAGGTAATGTCGCCAGTCTTGAGTGCAAAGACTACGGCCGCAAGCTCTAGATCATGTGTAGGATAATTCGCTCATGTGGATGCAATCGACGAGATGCATAGGCAATCACATGACGATCCCGCATAAGAATGCAACCTAGTCCTGTCGTGAGGCATCGCATGAGATAACAAAGTCTTTAGTGAAACCGTGGCACAAGTATGGGAGCAGAAGTCGCGCGTCTTTTCGCCTCTGAAACTGTACTCACACTATGGGTACCACTCAAACTTTTTATCTTTCTTGAGGAGTTCCGTGAGGGGTTTGGCTACTTTGGAGAAGTTTTCAACAAAGTGGCGACAATAGCTGGCTAGACCAAGGAAACTCCTAACTTGTTTAACGGTTTCAGGTGGAGTCCAATCAAGAACGGCCTTAACTCTCTCACGATTGACAGCAATGCCCTTACCAGAGATCACGTGGCCTAGGTAGGTCACTTCTGGCAACCAAAATTCACACTTGGAGAACTTGGCATAAAGGCGGTGCTCTCTGAGTTTTTCTAATACAAGTCTAAGTGTTCGGCATGCTCTTCCTCGTTCTTTGAGTAAATAAGAATATCATCGAGGTAAACCACGACAAATTTATCTAAGTACTCCATGAAGATCGAGTTCATCAAGCGGGAGAATGTAGCTGGAGCGTTGGTTAGACCGAAGGACACGACGGTGTACTCGTACTGGCCATAACAAGTGACAAAGGCTATCTTGGGGATGTCCCCGTTTCTGATCTTGATTTGGTGGTAGCCTAACCTCAAATCCATCTTGGAGAAGACTGAGGATCCAGCGAGCTGATCATATAGGTCGTTGATCCTGGGGAGCGGATATTTGTTCTTTATCGTGACCAAATTAACGGGACGATAATCTACAACCATCCGGTCCGTACCATCCTTCTTCTTGACGAAGAGGACGGGGCAAGCCCAAGGAGAAGAACTAGGACGGATGAAACCCTTTTGCAAGGACTCATCAAGTTGTTTCTTAAGATCGGCTAGTTCTAAGGGTGCCATCTTATAAGGTCTCCTAGAGATTGGAGCGGTTCCTGGGATAAGATCTATGAAGAACTCTACATCTCTGTCAGGTGGAACACCTGGCAGTTCCTCTGGAAAGACATCCGGAAAGTCATGGACTACCGGGATATCTTCAAGGTCTGGAAGAGGGCTGGCATTAAGAGAATAGAGCTGACGCTTTGCTACTCTGGTGGAGACAGTGACTATCTTGCCAAATGGGTGTGTAAGCTGAACAGATCTTGTGTAACAATCAATCTTGGCATGATGAGCTGTCATCTAGTCCATACCCAAGATGATGTTAATATCTGAGGACTTGAGGGCTACAAGTGATGCAAGAAATACAAGTCTATCAACAAGGATTTCATTACCATAGCTGATTCTAGTGGTTTGCCATCTAGACCCTGGAGTTTGAATTTCAAGCGGAGTTGGCATATCACAAAATGACATGTAGTGCAAATGAGCATAGCCTTCAGAAATGAAAGAATGAGATGCTCCAGTATCGAACAGAATTGATGTTGGATGACAATTGACAAGGAGTGTACCAAGAACGACATCCGAATCATCATGAGCATCTTAGCTGAGACGTGATGCACACGTCCACGTTCAGTGGGGGATGACTTGACACTAATCATCTTGCGTGATGGCTTACCACGGCCAACAGACTTCTTAGGCGGGGGTGGAGCATAACTAGTCTGAGAGCAGTCACGTGCATAGTGTCCTGGCTTCCCGCATGTGAAGCAAGTCCTTGAAGTTGGACGTGGACCCGCACTAACAAGCGGTCTACCAGTAGGCCTGGGTGGAGCATACGACTGAGCTGGGGGAGGCACCACATGAGATGGCCCAGAAGGAAGAGCAGAGTTTGGAACCCAAATCCGGCGCTTCTGAGAACCAGAACCGGAAGAAGATCCCAAATCACGGGTGTGCTTACGAGACTCCTCGTAAGTGAGCTGAGTTGTCTCTGCATTAATGGCCTTGTTCACAAGAGCTTGGAATGTATCACAATGATGTAGGTGGATATCACGACGCAACTTGGGGTTGAGACCCTTCCGGAACCTAGCCTGCTTCTTAGCATCTGTAGACACCTCTTCTGTGGCATAGCGGGCAAGGTTCTCAAACTCTCTACTGTAAGCATCAACAGCCATCTTACTCTGGGTGAAACCATAGAACTCTTCTCTCTTGGGATCAATGAGGGCCTAGGGTATGTGATGCTCGCGAAAAGCCTCAGTGAAATCTCTCCAGGTAGGAATCTGGCTAGCTGGAAGCATAGCCTCATAGTTCTGCCACCAAAGACTAGCAGGACCTTCCAGGTGGTATGTGGCATAGGTGACCTTGTCATCTTCAGCTACGTTTGCGGAACGCAGCTTATGAGTGATGCTACGGAGCCAGTCATCTGCATCGAGTGGCTCAATAGATTGATGAAAGGTGGGTGGGTGCAAGCGATTGAAGTCATGAATGGTTGCAGACCCTTTGAACGGATGTGCGGTGTTCTCATCGATACATGCCAACAAGCGGTTAGACTCACGCTTGTTTCTCTCCATCTCTAACATGACCTCTGCCAATGAAGGTTGGTCGGGAGGATCCTCATCCCTACCATCTCCGTGGTTCTGGCTACGAGCAACAGAACTTCGCTTAACTGATGACATCCTGAGAAACGAAACCAAGGACGGAATCACCATCAACTATAAGCTATAGAATGTAGGATAAGGAGATTAGTATCTCTCAAACTCCTAGGGCAATTCCAGCAGCATAACAGCAGTAAAATGCTCAGAATGAGACATCCTGCTAAAATGGGGTAGTAACATACTCTACATCACCACTCAAGGTTCTGAGATCATACAAAACAGGCTACACCAGAAGTACTCGAAAACTGGGGTATGACTGATCAACCAATCCTATGGGACTACGGAGTAGTAACACATGATCCTAATAGATGGAAGAGAAAGCCTAGTACCTTAACCCCGCAGGAAAGATAGGATGACTCAGATCAGAAGGCCATGAGGTATAAGGAGTAAAAAGAGCCTTACGTTCCATCCCACAATCAATTCCCTTATATAACTAAAGAATTTCTAGACTCAACTTTGACCAGTTTGGCTTGGTAATCCTACAGGCAGTCAGGCTCTGATACCAAAGCTGTCAGGACCCCAATCCTAGGTCACATCGATCTAGCATGTAACACCTCATATCACTTTGTGGCCTCTCGCACGGTATTCCCATGGGTGTCGCCTTACCATGCCCGGGACCGTTTGCTCCTTTTGGCACACGTATATGATAGTATCGCTAGCATCCATATGACAGAGAATCCGGGCTGACATGGCTAGTCGTGAACCCAAAGTGGCACTAACTTACAGGGACAGGCATACATGACCCAACAACGAACGTGTCGGTCATCAGCGAGTGAATCCGGGCTGCAGAGGGAGGTAAGCGCTAGGTAAGTCTCTTCTCCCTTTTATTTTTCTTTTCTATTTTTCTAACATTTGTTTTGATTTAATTAAAATACTAAATCATTTTATTTCCTTATGCCAATTTTTGTAGTAACTAGTGGTGTTATTCCAGAGCTCCCCAAAAAGTGGCACAATTTTTGGACATATATTATATATATAACATATATATCCAATGCAAATAATTATGCATTAATTCCAAATGCCCAAAATAAATACTTATGAGCTCCTAAAAATATTGGTTTGATTTTCATCTCTGCCCAATATTTTCAGAGAGCAACATGAACATTTTCTTGGACCCTTTTGGAGCAATTTTTATTTGGGTCATTTCCAGAAATGATTCTGAGGGTTTCACAAATCCTCATTTCAAAAATGGAATTTAAACATGATGCACAAATGACTAACTAGTCTAGGTCATACCAGAACTAGGGATGTGACAGCCTTGTTGAGGTTGGTGAATTCGACGCACATGCGCTCCTTTCCCCCCTTTTTTTGGCATGACAAAGGGGTTCGCCAGCCATTCGGGGTAGTGGACCTTGTGAATGACTCCTGCTGCCTCCAGCTTGTGGGATTCTTGGACGATGAAGGCATGCTTCTCTGTGGATTGCCGCCTCGCTTTCTGCTTCACGGGGCATACATTGGGGCACACATTCACGTGATGCTCAGTCACCTCCCTTGGTACCCCTGCTAGCTGCTTGGGTTCGCATGCGAACACCTCCTTGTTCGAGCGCAAGAACTTCACTAGCGCCTCCTCTTGGTCGGGGTCGAGGTTGGCACCTATGGTGAAGGTGGCTCCCGAGGACCCGTCTTCCTCAACTAGCACCTGCTTGGTCTCCGCCTTGTCCTGAGTGAACAACTGCTTCTTTTTGGTCGGTGCAGCTTCCTTGGCCTTGGAAGCATCCGTGCCAGCGAGCTGTGCCGCCGCGGTAGCCTTGAGGGCCAGCTTGAGCGCCAGCAGTGCCTCCTTGGTGTCTCCAGCTACGGTGAGGACGCCACTGCTCCCGGGCATCTTCATGAGGTTGTAGGCCAGATGGGTTGCTGCCATGAACTGAGCCAAGGCAGGATATCCCAGGATGGTGTTGTACGGGAGGCTGATGTGGGTGATGTCGAAGTTGACCAGCTCTGTGCGGTAGTTGTCGTGGGTGCCAAAGGCCACAATAAGGCGGATCTGCCCCAGGGAACTGGAGGAACCGCCTCCGACGCCCGAGAATGGCTTGCTGGGTCGGAGCCGCTCCAGCGGTACATGGAGGAGGCTGAAGGCCTCCACCAAGAGCACGTTGAGGCCGGCGCCGCCATCGATGAGGGTCTTGGTGACGGCCACCTGGCAGATGGTGGGCATGCAGAGCATCGGGAGCGCATCCGAGCAGGCGGTGTTGACGGGGTGGTCTTCCGAGTTGAAGGTCAGGCCGGCCTTGGGCGCCACCCAACCCGGGGGAGCTCCTTTCTGCGTGAGGGTGGCACCGATCTGGCGAAAGAACGGCTTGGCATGGCGGTCTGAGGGTGGCGCCTACGAGCCGCCCAGGAGAGCTGCAACGACCGGGGGCACCGGCGCTGCATAGTGGGTGAGGAAGAGGTCGCGCAGTTCCTCCCAGGAGGCCACGGAAGACGCCGGCAAGTTGAGCAGCCAAGCGCGGGGGACGCTAGTGAGGGCCAGGGGAAACCAGTTGGCCATGACCTTGTCGTCACCCCCGACCTTGAGGACGGCCTCCTCGTACGCCAGCAGGAAAACCAGCGGGTCTACCGCGCCGTCGTAGCACGGCGGCATCTCTGGCTTGAACATGTGCGGCCACTGCACCTATCGTAAGGCGGGGGCCAAGGCTCAGAGCCCCTGGCCCCAGCGCTGGTGCCGGCCGCCGGAGCTGGAAGCGCGATGTTAGCCATGAGGGCGAAATGCGGTGTCGGTGGAGAGCGGGTCGACGGAAGGAAGAGCTCCGGCGCACCCCCTACCTGGCGCGCCAAATGTCAGATATTGGGTTCCGGCAAAACCCTTAAGGTTCGAACACTTGGTGCGCATGAAGATCTCTCCCTACCGAAACACACCCTGAGCCTCGCCGCTATCTCTAAGCTAGCTCGATGAACAACACAAGAGACACAAGATTTATACAGGTTCGGGCCACCATTGTGGTGTAATACCCTACTCCTGTGTGTGGTGTGGTGGATGGCCTCTTGGGCTGATAATGAACAGTACAGGGGAAGAACAGCCTCGCCAGGAGAGGTGTTCTTGTGCTTGGTGGTGTGTATATGAACTGGGTTCGGCCCCCCCTCTACTGTGGTGGCTAGCCCTATTTGTAGAGGCACTGGTCCTCTTCCCAAATATTGAGCGGGAAGGGCGCCAACAACGGCCATTTTGAAGGGGAACATCTAGTACAAGTTATCCTGACTAAAGTTGGTCTTCGGCTGCCAAAGGCACTGGTGATGACGCCGTCTTGGGCTCCATGGTGACCTCCGTCCCATCGTCCCACTGGCCTTTGTCTCGTTGCACCGATATGGAAACCTTTGCCTGATGCCTCGGTACTCCGCACCTGCGCTTGCCCCCTTTGCACCAAAGAGGAAACGAGGACACTGCACAGGCTGGCGCCCGCCTGGCCTTGGTCGTCATGGCTTGCGTCACGAGGACCTCGCGAGGTACCCCTTGCCTTGATCTCTCCGCCTCCTCGCGAGCCTGCCTGGTGAGGCCGCCCCTGAGGAGGCCTTGCATCGTCCGCCCCCCCCCCAAGGCTTGGTCCCTCGCGAGGGTCTTGAGCACTACTCGATGAAGACGGGCCGTACTGGGCCACTGGCTGAGCCACGCCGCAGGCCGCAGGCAGGCAAGTCTGGGGACCCCCGTTCCCAGAACGCCGACAATCATTATTTTCTGACCTTCACAGATTATTTAAGCAGATATGAGTATATCTACTTAATGAAACACAAGTCTGAAACCTTTGAAAAGTTAAAAGAATTTTAGAGTGAAGTGGAGAATTATCGTAACAAGAAAATAAAGTTTCTCTGATCTGATCGTGGAGGAGAATATTTGAGTTACGAGTTTGACCTTCATTTTAAACAATGTGGAATAGTTTCACAGCTCACGCCACCTAGAACACCACAGTGTAATGGTGTGTTCGAATGTCGTAACCGCACTTTTATTAGATATGGTGCAATCTATGATGTCTCTTGCCGATTTACCACTATCGTTTTGGGATTATGCATTAAAGACAGCTGCATTCACTTTAAATAGGGCACCATCGACATCCGTTTAGATGACGCCTTATGAACTGTGGTTTGGCAACAAACCAAAGTTGTCGTTTCGTAAAGTTTGGGGCTACGATGCTTATGTGAAAAAGCTTCAACCTGATAAGCTCAAACCAAAATCGGAGAAGTGCATCTTCACAGGATACCCAAAGGAAATTGTTTGGTACACCTTCTGTCACAGATCCGAAGGCTAATCTTTGTTGCTAAGAATGGATCCTTTCTAGAGAAGGACTTTCTCTCGAAAGAAGTGAGTGGGAGGAAAGTAGAGCTTGATGACATAATTGTACCTTCTCCCGAATTGGAAAGTAGTTCATCACAGAAATCAGTTCCAGTGATTCCTACACCAATTAGTGAGGAAGCTAATGATGATGATCATGAAACTTCAGATCAAGTTACTACCAAACCTCGTAGGTCTTCCAGAGTAAGATCCGCACCAGAGTGGTATGGTAATCCTATTCTGGAAGTCATGTTACTAGACCATGATGAACCTATGAACTATGAGGAAGCGATGATGAGCCCAGATTCCGCGAAATGGCTTGAGGTCATGAAATCTGAGATGGGATCCATGTATGAGAACAAATTGTGGACTTTGGTGGACTTGCAAGATGATCGGCAAGCCATAGAATATACATGGATTTTCAAGAGGAAGACCGACACTAGTAGTAGTGTTACTATCTACAAAGCTCGACTTGTCACAAAAGGTTTCCGACAAATTCAAGGTGTTCACTACAATGAGATTTTCTCAACTGTAGTGATGCTTAAATCCGTCCAAATCATGTTAGAAGTTGCCATATTTTATGAAATCTGGCAAATGGATGTCAAAACTGCATTCCTTAAATGGATATTTCTTAAAGAAGAGTTGTGTATGATGCAATCAGAAGGTTTTGTCGATCCTAAAGGTACTAACAAGGTGTGCAAGCTCCAGCGATCCATCTATGGACTGGTGCAAGCATCTTGGAGTTGGAATATAAGCTTTGATGAGTTGATCAAAGCATATGGTTTTATACAGACTTTTGGAGAAGCCTTTATTTACAAGAAAGTGAGTGGGAGCTTTGTAGCATTTCTAATATTATATGTGGCTGACATATTGTTGACTGGAAATGATATAGAATTTCTGGGTAGCATAAAGGGATACTTGAATAAAGAGTTTTTCAATGAAATACCTCGGTGAAGCTGCTTACATATTGGGCATCAAGATCTATAGAGATAGATCAAGATGCTTAATAAAAAAATTCAATGAGTAAATACCTTGACAAATTTTTGAAATAGTTCAAAATGGATCACTCAAAGGAGTTCTTGTCTATATTACAAGGTGTAAAGTTGAGTAAGACTCAAAGCCCGACCACGGCAGAAAAAAGAAAGGGAATGAAAGTCATTCCATATGCCACAGTCATCTGTTCTATAAAGTATGCAATGATGTGTACCAGACCTATTGTGTACCCTGCCCTGAGTTTGGCAAGGGAGTACAATTTTGATCTAGGAGTAGATCACTGGACAGCGGTCAAGATTATCCTTAGTGAGGACTAAGGAAATATTTCTCGATTATGGAGGTGATAAAAGAGCTCGTCATAAAGTGTCGTGGAATTGTCACGTCAGATGTCCTAGTGAAAGGACTTAGTCGTGGAGCCATCGCAACTAGTAAGCTTGAAGGGGTTAATCGGGACAAGAGACACGAGAGGTTTTATACTAGTTCGGCCCCTTACGATGAAGGTAAAAGCCTACGTCTAGTTGTGATTGGGATTATGTATGTCTCAATAACCAGGAAGCAGAGTCGCTTGACCTAGCTCTAGAGTTGTTGTTTCGTACCCTGAACCGTCGTCGGGTCATCCCTATATATACTGAGGTTGACGCCCAGCGACTCTATAGAGTCCCGGCCGGCTTATAGATTGTATCCGGCTCGGTCTCTTAATCTTTCTTGCCTTACAGTACAAGTTACATGATCAAGGCAGTTTAACACTACGGGCCTTAGGTCATCTCTGGGCCGTTGGGCCTTTACTAAGCCGCCGTCTTCAAGCTTGAGCTTATGCCTTCAAGAATGCTTGTAAGTATAACCCAGATCCTTTTGGCGGGTCATACTAGTAGTTATATCCCCAACATTAGGCCCTAGGCTGATTTGAACTAGTTCATGTCAGTCTTCAATACTTAAGAAAAAGTCTTGCGCCTCTTATTTAAGAAGATTCATGTAACCCGCCATGACATCATCCTTCAAATTTGTGGTAACCCGCCATGATGTCACCTGTCATAAATGCACGCTTTGTCCAACACATATCAATGGATCTTTGTCTTAATGACCATCCGAAAATTGAGGCGCCTTTGTAGTTGGATAACTATGTTTTTTTGACCTCCTTGTTTTTCGCGCCCACTTCACAGGTTTTTCCTTATAAATAGACCCGACTAGGTCTCCTCCCACTCTCTGTTTCCCATCTTCTTCCTCTCGCCCCTACTGTCGCTCGGGCTCCGCCGCCGCCGCAGTGCACCTTTGTCTCCGTCGATTTGGCAGATCAACTTTGAATCCGTCCAGAGAATAACAATGCGCCCCGCAATGATCTATCGCTGTAAGTTTTCCCCTTTCTGCATCTTAGATCCATGCTAGGGTTAGCGAGTTCCTCTGTACAGTTCGTAGTTCATCTCAGTTCTCTCGTGTTTCTTCTGCCGCGGCTTCTTTTGATCAAACAGTAGCATAGATCTCATGTGGTAGTTGTTCTGCATCCATTTTAGGCACTAGCAGAACCTTTTTCTTTGTAAAAAAATCCTCATTAGAACGCATGAACTCCTCTGTACCATGTTTCTAGGTCTAGAAATATTTCTTTTCTGAACCTTTGTTTGATCCAAAATAATTACTGCAAACTGTGAAACTTGTTTGTCCTACACTTAGGAGAAATCCATATGTTGTTAAACTTGCTAGTCATGGCGGCTCTAAATACCGGCTTAAGAAAATGATAATCTGAACTTCCCCTGTTAGTTGAAATAACACTGATGGCTTTAAAACACTTATGGCGGCTTACGTAACCCGAATGGAAATATCCTTATACCATTAGGCCCCTTCATAAGTCGCCATAGTTCATTCCAGCAATATTTTTCCTGCCCGGCTTAAATTTGAACCGGCCTTATTTACCTTGCATTTAGGCTTTCAAACATAATGGCGCCCAAGGCACCTACCACTTGCAATTGGGTGAAATCCATTGTCAGTGACAACACTTTAGATGGCTTCGTCAAAACCGGCTACCTGCCCAAGAAAGAATTCATGCCTTACCGTGCTCCTCACCCGGACGAAGAAATCCCTCAACCCAAAGACGGAGAGGTGGTCGTCTTCACTGATCATATGAACCGGGGTTTCACGCCTCCTGGTTCAAAAAAATTCAGATACGTGCTGAAGTTTTTTGACCTTCACCCACAAGACATCGGACCCAATTCTGTGTCTAATATCTACAATTTTCAAGTGTTCAGCGAGGTTTATCCTGGTGAAGAACCCAATTTACTGCTTTTCAGAGAGTTGTTCTACTTGAACCGCCAAACAGAGTGTCCCAGCGGTCAGAGCTTGGAACTTGATGGGATTTCCATTCAGCGCCGCAGGGATGCACTTTTCCCCTATGCCAACCCGCCAAGCCATCCAAAAGATTGGAACATGACGTGGTTCTACTGCAAAGATACCTCCCCGGCTGACGAGAATCCTTTGCCCGGCTTTCATGCCCTCCGTCTTGACACCAATCATCATTTGCCAGGCAAGATTTCTTCCGCAGAACGCAGATCCCTCTCTCCTACCATAGCCAAGATCAAAGCTCTGTTGGGGAACGGGTTGACGGGCATTGACCTGGTCCGAGTCTGGCTCGCCTGGCGGGTTATCCCTTTAAGCCGACGCACCGTCTTAATGTGTGAATACACTGGCGCCGAGAATGACCCCCTGCGCCATAGCTCTATCAACTTACCTGCTCATGTTGTTGATGACATGACCAAATCTCTTCTCAATGAGACTCTGGCGGATTGTGGCAGAGTGGGTCTTGCCCCATTCTGCAAAGACAACCCGTCTCCAAAGGTAAAAACACCCCTATATAGAAAAATGTTTACCTTATTTTCTTAACGTTTCACCTATATTCACAATACACTTAATCCTTGCAGGCGGGTGATAAATTTTGGAAGGTTAAATATGATCATGAAGCGGCTAAGAAAGCCAGGAAAGAAAAAAGAGCCGCCAGGAAAGAAGCTGCCCAAAGGAAGGGCAAGAAAGCTACTACTTCCGACTTGCTTCGGCTGTAAGACTCTTCTGAGTTAGAGGTAGCCCTTGATTCCCTTGGCTTATTCTTTAATCATCTTATTAACACTGATCATCAGCAGGAGGACACTGGGACAAGCCGTAGCAAGGCTGACGAGGTAACTATCCTTTCCTCCGACTCCGAGCCTTTGCCAAGACAGAAAATCCGCAGAGTGACCCGGAAAGTAAGATTTTCTCATCCTCTAGCTCATCACGATCCTCAATTTCTTTTGAAGCGGCAAATTCATGAGAGCCGGTGTCACATCCCTAGCTTCTGGTGCTGCCTAGTGTTTGCATCTTGCTTGCATCATGTTTAACTTTCATGGAAATTTGAAATGGGGATGTTCAAACCCTAGCATCAAAAGGAATTCAAATAGGTTCAACCAAAATATTTTTCAATGATTTCAAAATGCCCTTTAAAAATGTTCATCATTTCTGGATTAATGTGGAAGCATCTACCAAAAATGGTTCACATTTTTGTAGGACATATTTGGACTTTGAATTAATCCAAACATATTTGAATTGGGGCTATTTAAATGCTATATATATTTTAGATGCTCCAAAAATGTTGGAAATTGTTAAGGGTCACTGGAATAATTCAGAAAGCACCCATTATTATTTCCAGGATTTTATGAAATGGTTTAGCATTATTACTAAACTAAAACAGAGAAACAAAATAAAAAACAGAAACAAGAGAGAGAGAGAGAGAGAGAGAGAGAGAGAAGTGCTTACCTGTCCAACCCACCAGAGCCGGCCCAGCTCTTGTGCTGGTCCAGCACTGTGCGGCCCAGCCCACCGCAGCCGCCACCATCTTCAACCTCCTGCCAGTAGGCAGGAGGGCGTGTGCCCGACAGCAGCTACAAGACGCTACTGCCACCTCATGCTTACCGCTTGCTGCTGGACGTCGCTAGGTGCGCCACGCGGACCCCAGAGCCTTCACGTTTGCTCCCCCCCTCTGTTCGTCCTCTCACCTCTCCCTCTCGCACACCTGAGCGGCACCGTCGCCGCCGCTCGCTGCTGCCACGTCCTGAGCCACCTCCTCGCCTCCCCGACGTATCCATCGGCTCCGCCACATCGCCCTAGAGCTCCAAGCCAACGGAGGCAAGCCCGGAAGCCCTGGAACGTCGCCAGCATCGTTGTCTTCACCGTCGGGCACCGGAGATCGTCGCCGTCGATTCGTCATCCACAGGGCCTCCCCGAGCTCGCTAACCCCCTCTCCGACCCCGCTGTGAGCTCCTCTTCCTCTC
The DNA here is from genome assembly GCA_021437245.1 of Aegilops speltoides. Lineage (NCBI taxonomy): Eukaryota > Viridiplantae > Streptophyta > Magnoliopsida > Poales > Poaceae > Aegilops > Aegilops speltoides. The sequence continues at coordinate 277,949,060 of CM038147.1, read as the reverse complement.
CCCCTAGCTCCCGTGCTCGTTTGGCCTCCGTAGCCGCCGTTTCCACCTCACCCGAAAGCTCCTCGCCGCCGGCCATGGCGCCGTCGTGACTAGAGCCACAGTGGCTCGAAGCCAAGCTCACCGTTGTGCTCAGCGCACCACCAGGAGCCCGTAGCCACCACCAGCTCCTCCTCCCGTGCAGCACAGCACCGATCCCGCGAACACCCGAACACCGGCCGCCGCATTCATGCTCGCCGGCGTCATCTCTGGCCACCCCCGCACACACCCGCCTGCACCACTCGACGCGCGAGTCCACCAGTAGCACATAGCACGCCTCCACCGTTGTTTTGGTCGCCGGAGCGCGAATCCCGCGCTGCTCCGCCGCGTCTGGCCTCGCCGGCGTCATGTCGCCGGCAGGTTTGACCTGTTCGACCCAGGGTTTGACCCCCCTGGGGTCAACACACGTGGGCCCTACCCCTGACTAGATTAGTTTAGGACTAATTACCCCTGCTGACACTGATAGTGGGCCCAGTGGCTGTTAATTTGATTAGTTAGATTTAATTAACCCTGTTAGTTAATTGTGTCACTAACGTGTCGACCCCACCGGTCAGGTTTGACCTGGACCAACCCGTTGACCTGCTGACGTCACTGTGAGGTCATGCTGACGCAATAATTCCTTTCTGGAATTTAAAAAAACTTAAATGATTTATTATTTTCAGAAAATGCCCAAAACTTCTAAAAATCATATAGAATCAATCGTAGCTCAGAATGAAATAAGTTATATATGAAAAATGATCAGAAAAATCCAATCTATCCATCTGCACTGGTTTCATGCATGATAAAGTAGCTTAAACCTGCTATTTATATCAAAACATGATAAGGCACTATTTAAATTCATAATTTGAGTTTGGGATTGAACCTTTGGCTCAAAATGACCCAAGTCCATCTGGTTGTAGTTGCACTAGGCCAACACACTCATATTGCCATGTCATGAGCATGCATCATATTGTGCATTGCATTGATTGTGTTTCTTTCTCAGTTGCCGGTAATTGCCCCCTCTTGATAGACGCGTTTCGACAATGTGATTGATGACACCGATGAAGAACTATATTATCTTCAGAAGTGCCAGGCAAGCAAAAAACCCCTTGTTCATTCCGATACAATCCCACTCTCTCGCTCCTGCTCTATTTTATTGCATTAGGACAACAATGATACAACTGTTACTTGCTGCAGTAGTTGAACCCCTTTATCCTCTGCATGACCTGTCATTGCCACAGTAAATGGATGAAACCCACTAGCATGAGTAGGAATTGTTTGAGCCCTGATGTGCCTACTCATTCATGCTTGTTTGTCATGCCTGCTACTGCTTAGAGTTGAGTCAGGTCTGATTCATCTGGAATGAATTGGAAAGTGGTGAACATGTCCTACTGTGTGTGAGCTAAGTGTGTGAACACGATTTGGTAAAGGTAGCAGTCAGAGGCCATGTAGGAGTACATGGTGGGTTGTCTCATTGAAGCCATCCTCAGGAACTGAGTTCTGCGTTTGTGATCCATGAACAGCTACTACCACGCATTGGAATGCTTAAGTGCCCCTCTTGACTTATTAATCAACCTGATCTCTGTTCAGGAGTTGCAACTAGTTTCTGGTGTTTGTAGGTAGTGTTAGTAGTCTACCAAGTGGCACCCGGTACAGCTGGGCTTGGGACAGACTAGGCACAGTGCCCGGTGTACCAAGTGGCACCCGGATGGTGGACTTGGGAACCCTGCACACATCATTTGGGGCCGTGAGCGACACACCGGCCGGATCTCCTTGCGGATGGAACCTGAATAGATGATAAACCTGGACGAGAGACTTGTGTGGTTAGTCAGGTCATGGCCGACTCCCTCGCCAGGCTTCCGCTTGAAGGTTGTCGAGATACACGAGGTGTACATGGCGGTAAGTGGCGAGAGCGTGTGTGAAGAAGTACACCCCTGCAGGGTTAATATGATCTATTCGAATAGCCGTGTCCGCGGTAAAGGACTTTTGGGTTGCATGTACAGTTCATAGACAAGTGAAAGTGGATACTCTAAAATGCGCAAGATAAGCGTGAGTGCTATGGATGGCGTTCTCGTAGGGAGACGGGAGCGGATCCATAGTGGTGTATTGGTTGGTGAATATGTGGACTCGTGTGCGCCACCTCAAAGAGTTACATTGCAGTCGTAGTTCAGGATAGCCACCGAGTCAAAGCTGGATTGCTGCAATTAAACCCCACCACCCCTTTGTTGATAATGATGCATATGTAGTTAGTTCTGATGTAAGTCTTGTTGGGTACATTTGTACTCACGTTTGCCTATTTTATGTTTTTGCAGAGAGTTCCGTCTCACTAGTAGTTCCGTGTGGACTTCGATGTTTAGCTTGTTACCTCAGCTACGATATTGTGCCCTCGGCAGGATCTGGTAGATAGTCAGGCTTTCCAGCCTTTTTCATTTATAGTTGTCTGCACCTGCACATGTTGAGCTTCCGCTTGTGCTTTGACTTGTATGCTCTGAGTGTTGGGTCATGAGACCCATGTTTGTAATATCTCGCTCCTCGAAGCCTATTGAATAAAATACTTGAGTTGTAGAGTCATGTTGTGATGCCATGTGGTATTTGCGCATATCGAGCATATTGTGTGTATGTTATTGAAATGCTTGGTATGTGTGGGATCTGACTATCTAGTTGTTTATCCTTGGTAGCCTCTCTTACCGGAAATGTCTCCTAGTGCTTCCATCGAGCCTTGGTAGCTTGCTACCGCTCCTAACACTTAGGCTGGCCGGCATGTGTCCTTCTTCGCTCCAAAGGTACATCCCTTCGGGAAATGTCACGCGGTGTCTACCGGAGTCCTGTTAGCCTGCTACAGCCCGGTTTACCGAAGTCCTGCTAGCCCAGTTGCTACAGCCCGGATTCACTCGCTAATGACCGACACGTTCGTTCTTGGGTCATGTATGCATGTCCCTGTAAGTTAGTGCCACTTTGGGTTCACGACTAGCCATGTCAGCCCGGGCTCCTTGTCATATGGATGCTAGCGACACTATCATATACGTGTGCGAAAAGGTGCAAACGGTCCTAGGCCTGGTAAGGCGACACCTGTGGGAATACCGTGCGTGAGGCCGCAAAGTGATAGGAGGTGTTATATGCTAGATCAGTGTGGCATTGAGTCGGGGTCCTGACAGCCGGAGCCAGACCCGGACCAGCAAGGACGCGGAGCTCTCCTCCAGCTTACCAAATACTCCAAGGAAATGCCGAAACGAGGTTAGCTCTGTTTTAACTAAATTTTACCCCTTGGCGGGTCTCTTTCGTCAACCACTCAATTCCTCTGACTCAGATTATCAGGATACTTCCCCTCCCTCCGGCGAGTCATTGCAATCCAATCTGCCGACTTTCAAGACTGTACCAGGGTATAATAAACCACTCACTTTTTGTAATTATTGTAATCTTCTTACTTCTATATTAATCTTTTGATTTGAATGTAGTGTTCAAGTTAAACCCAGCAAGAGGGGTAGAAAGAAGAAACCGGCTGATGAGAGAGTCGCCACTGATGAGCCGGCTCTTGAAGCAACCGTGCCGGAGTAAAGCACTCATGAACCGCCACCTGAACTAGAACAAGATGTGTCACCTCCTACTGACCTGCCTACTGACCAAGGTGCTTCCGGGTCAGAAAATCCTCAACCTCCAAGCCCAACCCGGACGGCTGATCCTTCCAACACAGATGTTGAAATTGCGGGAACTGGCCATGTTGACCCGGGGAGGCCAACCGTACTGGCCAAATGTTCCGTCAAGGAAGAACTTCTGGACTAGCGCCGAGTCAAGATGGACGTCACCAATTATGCTTATATGAGTATTGGAGATATCTTCTCTGGTTATATGAGCCAAGTGCACAATAGCCGGACCCTCGAGATTGACACGGTGGAGCAAATGCATCATAAATTCAAGGTATAACTTGTTTTGTCTTGTTCCTTATCCTTTAGTATATTAGCCCCCAAGTCTGGTGCTTAAGATACTTATGTTGTAGACTTAGAAACAAATTTGACAATATAACAAAAGAATAAACTTCCGGCTTACCATGTAGTCCCCAAGGGGCGGCTTAACCAATATGGTTGAGCCGGCTCTTTATAAAGAAATTCTTATGGGTCTTTTAAACAGCAATATGCATTAGCCCCCAAGTGCCAAGTGTTATTGTTTACAAAATGCTTGGGACTTGCTCATATTTATCACCATATAATGAACCGTCTTAGCTCAGAAAAAACTCTACAAGACATTAGCCCCCAAGTGCCAAGTATGTTGCTGGCAAAATGCTTGGGACTTAAATACTGCATAAATAACTTACTTGATTTTATACTTGCACAGGCTACCACGAGTGAACTTGAATCAGAGGTGACCAATTTGAAAAGCCGCCTTGAATTCCAAGAGTCAGAACTTGAGAAGGCCAACAGTAAGTAGTGTTTCTGAACAGGATAAACTGAAGAAAGATTTTAAGACCAAAAAGAAAGCCTGGGCGGATGAGAAGACCGCATTGATAAGCCGGGCTGAGAAAGCAGAAGCGGCTCTTGAAGAAGTCACTGGAGAATTGTCCGGGTTAAAGCGCCATATTTCACAAATGGTCGCAGCCATCTTCGGTAAGTCGCCTTGCCGCTGTGTTCATATCTTAAGCCGGGCAATAGAGTATGTGCCAAAAATTAACCTTTCTGAGTATGCTTTGTACAGGCCCAGAAGCGCAAATTTAAACCACAACATGCTGACAAAGTTAAAGGCGGCATATACCTTGGTGGAATAATTGTACACCGGGTCACAATGTACCCTTGCTTCGGTGGCCTTATCCAATGAAGTGCCAACCCTCCTACCACGGGTCTCTAGTAAGCTGTCAGTTCTTACGCAACGGATCAATGAATTTAGACGGTCAGCTGCAAGAACCGGGCGATAATGCTCTAAGCGGGCTAAGGCACAGCTACCAAATAGACCCGAAGATATCACCATTGGTTATCCAAATCTCAAGGAAGATGGCACGTCATTTGAAGAGGCGGATTTCCTTGCCTGTGTCAAAGTGGTACGCCCCGTGGCAACTCTGATAGCCGCTGAAGTTGATTATACCAAGTACCAGGCGGGTTATGATGAACAAAATCAAAGGATTCCAACACCTGAATATGACTTGACTAGTCTGATTCCCCCAATTCGTAAGCATACCTTCGCTCCTGAAGTTGACCCGGCCGGTCTTGTTGATGATGAAGCAGAATTTGAAGCCTTAAAGAACATTGACTGGTCATCATCAACCTTCCAGGAAAAGGAGCAGAGCGGAAGCGCGGAGAGGGCTAACCCGTACGCTTCCGGCCAATCTTGAAGGTGAAGCTGTCATGGCGGGTCAATACCTGGTGTAAAAAACAATGCAAACTATCTGGACTTGAATGAGTCCTGTAATAGGATAGAGACAACTCTGTTGCGGTCATGCCATCGTGCATGTTTTGATGCTTAACATTTTTAAGCCTCCTTGTTATATTCGTGCCCATAGTTGATCGTTTCTGAAAAAACTATCCTTCAAATAAACGGCTTAGGCAGGTCAAAAAATGTGAGCAAAAATAATCATAGATTAGCTGGTTTGAAAAAACACAACTATAATAAAATTTTCCACTAGCCCCACTGGTTCATATGACCCGGCCGGTAATGACGAAGATCCAATATTTGGATACCCGGAAAGTACCTTGATGCTTATGGGTCGGTGACTCATCAGTCGATATGGAACCGGGCTACCGACATCATATTTACAATTGTAAGCCTCAGGAAAGAATCTTAAGTCAAATGATGGGGCTTCCAAAGAAAAACTTAAACCACAAATAGAAATAACAATGGCAAGGCTACTGATTCGAATATGATCAGTGAACGTCCCAGAGGGGTTTACGCTAGGATTCGAATACGATCATGTAGCCCCCAATGGCTTTGGCATTGTGCCGATCAAGAGGGTACCGACAACTGTGTTCTCTTTGGTTCGAATACGACCTATGTTTGAATAGGAAGCCCCCTAATGATCTTGAGAGTTTTTAACGACTATGATTCGAATACGATTAAAGTCGGTTCCCAAATGAGGTTAAGCTATGATTCGAATACGATCAAGAAGCCCTCAAGTGAGCTCGGCAGTGTGCCAATCAAAAGGGTATCGACAGCTATGTTCTCTTTGGTTCGAATACGACCTATGTTTGAATAGGAAGCCCCCTAGTGATCATAATTTTGAACAGCTAGATTCGAATACGATCGTAAGCCGGATCAGAAAGGGCTGAGCTGGGTCAAATATGACCCGCCCCCGAGTAATCATGTGAGTAAATGATGACGATTTTAATGACACAGTTACCTTGTGAGAAGGGAAAAAGGACAGAGGTCCTGCTTTATTATTCATCATAATATATACATTGGCAAAATATATACATCCAGGGAGCCTATGGCTCAAGTGTAGTAGGGCCGGAGATGAGCAATATTCCACGGCCTCTGGGTCTCCTCCTCTGACTTACGTGAGTCTTTGTGCTCTCGAACGTCAATAAGGTAATATGACCCGTTGTTCAAGTTCTTGCTGACCACAAATGGCCCTTCCCAAGGTGGGGATAACTTGTGAGCATCAGTTTGATCCTGGATGAGACGGAGCACTAAATCACCTTCCTGAAAAGATCTGGACTTAACTCGGCAGCTGTGGTAACGGCGCAAATCCTGTTGATAAATCGCCGAGCGAGCTGCAGCCAAGTCCCGATGTTCATCTAACAGATCAAGAGCATCCTGGCGTGCTTGTTCATTATCTTCCTCCACATAAGCCGCCACACGAGGTGAATCATGACGGATGTCACTAGGGAGAACCGCCTCAGCTCGGTAGACCATGAAGAAAGGCGTATAACCCGTAGATCTGTTAGGAGTAGTGTTGATGCTCCATAACACTGAAGGTAACTCCTCAACCCAACAACCCGGCGTCTACTGCAAAGGGACAAAGAGCCGGGGCTTAATGCCTTTCAGGATCTCTTGATTGGCTCTCTCAGCTTGACCATTGGACTGAGGGTGAGCCACTGATGAAACATCAAGCCAGATATGCTCACGTTGACAGAACTCCTCCATGGCGCCTTTAGACAGATTAGTGCCATTGTCAGTTATAATGTTGTGTGGAAAACCAAAGCGAAATATCACCTTCTTCATGAATTGAACCGCTGTAGCTGCATCACACTTACTGGCCGGCTCTGCCTCGACCCACTTTGTGAACTTATCAACTGCCACCAAGAGGTGAGTCTTTTTATCTTTGGATCGCTTGAAAGGCCCAACCATGTCAAGCCCCCAGACTGCAAATGGCCAAGTAATTGGAATAATCCTCGACTCTTGAGCCGGCACATGAGCCCGTCATGAGAACTTCTGACAATCATCACATTTACTGACCAGATCCTCTGCGTCTGCATGAGCCGTCAGCCAATAAAACCCATGACGAAAAGCCTTAGCCACAAGAGATTTTGACCCAGCGTGATGACCGCAATCCCCTTCATGAATCTCATGTAGAATTTCTTGGCCTTCTTCAGGAGAGATGCAACGCTGAAAAGCCCCTGTAACATTGCAATGATGTAACTCGCCATTGATAATCGTCATGGACTTAGACCGTCGGGTTATCTGCCTGGCCAAGGTCTCATCTTCAGGCAACTCTCCTCGTGTCATATAAGCCAGATACGGCACCATCCAATCTGGGATGATATGAAGAGCCACCACCAACTGTGCCTCAGGGTCAGGAAACAGCCAAATCTTCCTCTGTAGGTAGCTTGACAGAAGGGTTATACAAAACATCCAAGAAAGTATTAGGCGGCACCGGCTTACGTTGAGATCCCAGCCGGCTTAAGGCGTCAGCCGCCTCGTTCTTTCCACGGTCAATGTGTTCCACCTGATAACCCTTGAAGTGCCCCACAATTGCATTAACCTCCCAGCGATAAGCCGCCATGAGAGGGTCCTTTGAGTCCCACTTGCCTGACACTTGCTGAGCCACTAAATCTGAGTCGCCAAAGCAACTTACCCGGCTTAAATTCATCTCTTTAGCCATCCGGAGACCATGGAGCAAGGCTTCATACTCAGTTGCATTGTTAGTACAAGGAAACATCAACCAGAGTACATAACAAAACTTATCACCTCGAGGGGAAGCCAGGATAACTCCAACCCCCGAGCCTTCCAATTGCCTAGACCCATCAAAATTAATTGTCCAATAGGTATTGTCCGGCTTTTCCTCAGGCATCTGCAATTCTATCCAGTCATTGATGAAATCCACCAATGCTTGAGATTTAATAGCCGTGTGTGGCACATATTTTAAACCATGAGGCCCAAGCTCAATGGCCCATTTGGCGACTCGCCTTGTGGCCTCTCTATTCTGAATAATATCCCCCAAGGAGGCAGAACTAACCACAGTGATGGGATGGCCCAAGAAGTATTGCTTAAGCTTCCAGCTGGCCATAAACACCCCATAGACAAGTTTCTGCCAATGCGGATATCGCTGCTTGGACTCAATCAGTACCTCACTGATGTAGTAAACCGGCCGCGGAACCGGGTGCTCCTTGACAGCCTCCTTGCATTCCACCACAATAGCCACACTGACAGCACGTGTTTTAGCAGCCACATATAGGAGCAAAGGCTCCTTATCAATGGGAGCAGCAAGAACCGGTAGCTCAGCCAACTGTCTCTTCAGATCTTCAAAGGCAGTATTGGCCGCGTCATTCCAAGTAAAGCTACTCGTCTTCTTCATCATCTGATACAGCGGCATAGCCTTCTCCCCTAACCGGCTTATGAACCGGCTTAAGGCAGCGATACGACCCGCCAAACGCTAGACATCATTAATACACGCCGGCTTGGCCAAGGAGGTGATAGCTTTTATCTTCTCCGGGTTAGCTTTGATGCCTCTGTTAGAAACCAGGAAACCCAAAAGCTTGCCTGCAGGCACACCAAAAACAGACTTGGTCAGGTTAAGCATCATCTTGTAGACCCGGAGATTATCAAATGTTTCCTTGAGATCATCGATCAAGGTCTCTTTCTCTCTGGACTTAACCACTATGTCATCCACATAAGCATGAACATTGCGTCCAATCTGATCATGGAGACAATTCTGTACGCATCGCTGGTAAGTCGCCTGGGCACTCTTGAGCCTGAAAGGCATTGAAACATAGCAGAAGGCTCCAAATGGAGTGATGAACGCCTTCTTCTCCTGGTCCTTAACAGCCATCTTGATCTGATGATGACCAGAGTAAGCATCCAAAAAGCTCAAACGCTCACAACCCGCCGTAGCATCGATGATCTGATCAATACGAGGGAGAGCAAAAGGATCAGCAGGACAGGCTTTGTTTAAGTCCGTGTAATCCACACACATACGCCAAGTGTCATTTTTCTTAAGAACAAGCACCGGGTTAGCCAGCCACTCTGGATGAAACACCTCAATGATAAACCCAGCCGCCAAGAGTCGGGCCACTTCCTCACCGATAGCTTTCCTTCTCTCCTCATTAAACCGCCGAAGAAATTGCTTGACCGTCTTAAACTTTGGATCGATATTAAGAGTGTGCTCAGCGAGTTCTCTCGGTACACCTGGCATGTCAGATGGCTTCCATGCAAAAATGTCACGATGCTCACGGATGAACTCGATGAGCGCGCCTTCCTATTTGGGATCCAAATTAGCACTGATACTGAACTGCTTGGACGAGTAGCCTGGGACAAAATCGACAAGCTTAGTTTCCTCCGTCGACTGAAATTTCATAACCGGCTCATGCTCGGTAGTTGGCTTCTTCAAAGATGTCATATCCGTCGGGTCAACATTGTCCTTGTAGAACTTTAACTCTTCTGTCGTGTAGGCTGACTCAGCATAAGCCACGTCACCTTCTTCACATTCTAGAGCCACCTTGTGGCTCCCGTGCATCGTAATGGTTCCCTTGTAACCCGACATTTTGAGCTGCAAGTACACATAACACGGCCGTGCCATGAACTTGGCATAAGCCGGCCGCCCAAACAGAGCATGATATGGGCTCTTGATCTGAACTACTTCAAATATTAATTTCTCGGCTCTGGAATCGTATTCATCCCCCAAATGCCACGTCCAACTCTATCTTGTCGATCGGATACGCCGACTTACCAGGTACAACTCCATGGAAAACAGTGTTGGACTTCTTAAGGCTCTTATCAGTCAGCCCCATGCGACAGAAGGTCTCATAATAAAGTATATTGATGTTGCTGCCTCCGTCCATCAGCACCTTGGTGAACTTGTATCCACCCACTTGAGGGGCTACAACCAGAGCTAAGTGACCCGGATTGTCAACCCGGGGAGGGTGATCCTCTCTACTCCATATGATAGGTTGTTCAGACCACCTCAAATAATGAGGGATTTCCGGCTCAACCGCATTCACGGCTCTCTTATGAAGCTTCTGGTCCTGTTTGCACAAACTGGTGGTAAACACATGATATTGCCAACTGTTCAGCTGCTTCGGATTGCTCCGGCATCCACCTTCTTCTTCTTCTTCTTGGATCGCTTTGACCAGCTGTTGGTTATATCCACCCTGGTTTCCATGGGATTTTTGAAAATTGGGATTTGACCCGCCACCGGGGCCATGAAAGCCGCCACCACTTGAGCCGCCCGGGCCATTGTTACCATCAAATATGTTGGAATTCTTGAACGCCTTCATAATTGTGACACCCGGGTAATTAAGCTATAGTAACCCTCTGGTAATGATGCCACGTCACCTCGATTACTGTTGATAATCTCGAGTCAGTTCGAAACCTAGTTCAACTTTCAAATTTAAAACAAAGGCAAACAATAAAAGTTTTCAAACATTAAAATAAAAATGTTCAGTTTGTACTAAATATTACATAGATAATTATGGTGTAGAAGACACAGTTTTATAAAATGCATAAATATTTTAAATTGAAACAGAAGAGAAAATAAATAAAAGAAAGAAAATACAAAAGAGACAAACAAACAAACAAACAAAAGGGAAAAGGAACCCCCCCATCTGGGCCTCGGCCCAGCTGGCCATCGGGCCAACTAGGCCGGCCCAGCCGCGCCCCACCCCACTCCCCATAACCCCCTGGGAGAACCCTAACCCACCGGTCACCCCACTCCACCCCCACTCCCTCGATCCACCTCTCCCCTCCTCTGTCCCCCCGATTGGATCTGGGGATCGACTTCGCCGCCCGCCCAAGAACCTCGCCTTTGGCCTTGCGTCGCCGCCGCGTCGCCAGCCTCCTCCCGCCGCCCGTCTCGGCTGGCCTCCCCCTCCTCCTCTTCCCTGACCCGATCTGGATCGGGAAGGGGCAACGAGCCCGACGCCCCCTCCATCAACGCCACCATCGTCGCCCGGACCTCGTCGGAGCCGCCTCGTCGGGACGGCTCCTCCCGGATGGTGTGCCTCCTCTCCGTCGCCCCGCCGCACGTCGTCCTCGACCTCCGTCGAGCCCATTGCCCGAACCATACGTTCCCCTTGTGAGCGCCCCTCTTTTCCCCTTTTCCCCGTCACCGGATCCGGTCCGCGCTCGCGCTCATCACGTTCCACCTCCCCCTTGCGTTCGACCTCGCGCGCGCATCCGTGCTCGCCACGCCCGCATCGCGGCCGACGTCGCCCTGCGCCCAGACACGCGCCGCGCCTCCTCGCTAACCCACCGCACCGCGCCCGTCCGCTTCGAGCCATGGCCTCGCCTCCCAGCGTTGCGCTTGCCGGCCGCACCACAGCCGTGCCGGCGTTGCTTTCGCTGCTCCCGCGCTTCGCCGCCGCAGCAAGCGCCGCCCTGCGCGCCGTCCTCGTCTTTGTCTCTGCGCGACCCCTTCTCCTCTGCTCACTCGCGCGTAGCCTCTCCTCCCCCCTCTGCTGCTTTGCTCTCTGGCCGCCGGGGCGGTGCTACTGCTCGGCGCCCAGAAGCCTCCGCTCGCCGACCTTCTCTCGCCGCTGCCGCCGATCGCGCGCTTCGCTCCATCGCTGCCTCGTCGCCTCGGGCCGGCCTCGACGGGCGCTTCGCCCGTAACCCATTCACCCCCGCCCGTTTGGCCCCTGGCCAATGACAGTGGGCCCCACGCCCATAACGTTTTTAATTAAAAAAAGGATTAAAAATGTAATAATAAAAATAAATTTAATTAATTAATTAACTTAATTAACTTAATTAATCATGTTTAGTTGAACTAATTAAACTTGATTAGTCTAAATATCTAATTAACCTAACTAATCTGTTAGTTAGGATGATGTGTCAATGACAGACGGGACCCACTGGTCAGGTTGACCAGTCAACCCCTGTTGACTGCTGACGTTAGCATGACATCATGCTGATGTCATAATTCCATTTTTGAAATTAAATTAAATAATTAATTAAATTCTAGAAATTAATAAAATCTTTAGAAAATCATATCTTTTAATCCGTAGCTCGGATTAAATTATTTTCAACATGAAAGTTGCTCAGAACGACGAGACGAATCCGGTTCCGCGGCCCGTTCGTCCGCCACACACCCCTAGCATACCGAACACGCAACTTTCCCCCTTCCGTTCACCGGTCCGAAAACGCGGAACACCGGGAATACTTTCCCGGATGTTTCCCCCTTCGTCGGTATCACCTACTACCGCGATTGGGCACACCTAGCATCGTTACTTGTCTTGTCATGCATCGATATGCATCTGTTTGCATGGTATTCATTGTTTCTTCCCCCTCTTCTCTCCGATAGACTACGAGGCCGACGTTGCTGCTGCCCAGTTCGACTACGGAGTTGACGACCCCTCTCTCTTGCCAGAGCAACCAGGCAAGCCCCCCCCCCTTGATCACCAGATATCGCCTATTCTCCTCTATACTGCTTGCATTAGAGTAGTGTAGCATGTTACCGCTTTCGTTGATCCTGTTACGATGCATAGCGACATTGTTGCTACATCTGTTGATACCTTACCTGCAATCCTAAATGCTTAGTATAGGATGCTAGTTTATCATCATTGGCCCTACATTCTTGTCAGTCTGCCTTGCTATACTATTGGGCCGTGATCACTCGGGAGGTGATCACGGGTATATACTATACATATATACATACTACAGATGGTGACTAAAGTCGGGTCCGCTCGAAGAGTACCCGCGAATGATTCACGGATTGGGGGCTGAAAGGACCTTTGTCCCGACGGCCCTCTGTGTGGATCTTTGTGGCGGAGCGACAGGGCAGGTTGAGACCACCTAGGCGAGAGGTGGGCCTGGCCCTGGTCGGCGTCATGATTGCTTCATAATAACACGCTTAACGAGATCTTGGTATTTGATCTGAGTCTGGCCATTTGGTCTATACGCACTAACCATCTACGCGGGAGTAGTTATGGGTATCCCGACGTCGTGGTATTAGCCGAAGCCTTCTAGACGTCAAGAATCGAAGCGGCGGCGGCGGGATTGGAACGTAAGCTCGCTCTTGTATTAGGGGCTAGTTACGCTTTCGGCCGCCCACGCAACGTCTTGTGTGTGCAATGGGCGATGGGCCTGACCCTGCGCCATAGGAGTTAGACCGGCGTCTTGACCTCTCTGTTAGGCCTAGGTGGGGCTGCGGCGTGTTGATCTTCCGAGGCGGGCATGACCCAGAAAGTGTGTCCGCCAAATGGGATCGAGCGTGTTGGGTTATGTGGTGCACCCTGCAGGAAGTTTATCTATTCAATAGCCGTGTCCCTCGGTAAAGGACGACCGGAGTTGTACCTTGACCTTATGACAACTAGAACTGGATACTTAATAAAACACACCCTTCCAAGTGCGGATACAACCCGGTGATCACTCTCTAACAGGGGGACGAGGAGAGGATTGCCGGGTAGGATTATGCTATGCGATGCTACTTGGAGGACTTCAATCTACTCTTTTCTACATGTTTGCAAGACGGAGGCTGCGAGCGTAGTCTTCGATAGGACTAGCTATCCCCTCTTATTACGGCATTCTCGCAGCTCGGTCCATCGATATGGCCCTTTACACATATACCCATGCATATGTAGTGTAGCTCCTTGCTTGCGAGTACTTTGGATGAGTACTCACGGTTGCTTCCTCCCCTTTTCCCCTTTCCTTTCTTTACGGTTGTCGCAACCAGATGTTTGGAGTCTAAGAGCGACGCCACCGTCGATGGCGACTACTACACCGGAGGTGCCTACTACTACGTGCGGTGTCACGACGCGACCGAGAGTAGTTAGGAGGATCCTGGCGGAGAGGCTGCGCCTCTTCGATCTGTATCCCGCTTTGTGCTAGCCTTCTTAAGGCAAACTTGTTTAACTTATGTCCGTACTCAGATATTGTTGCTTCCACGACTTCGCCTATGATCGAGCACTTGTATTCGAGCCCTCGAGGCCCCTGGCTTGTATTATGATGCTTGTATGACTTATTTATGTTTTTAGAGTGGTGTTGTGATATCTTCCGTGAGTCCTCGATCTTGATCGTTACACGTTATGCGTGCATGATTAGTGTATGATTGAATCGGGGCGTCAAGTTGGTATCGAGCCGATCGCTGTAGGAATCCCCTTCCAACTCCTTGGTCAAGTCGATTCTAGACTTTACAAAACCTTTACTAACATGGTCATGCGCCCATGGGCCCACGCCGCCATTGGGTGGTATTAGGATCTTTTACTCCTCGATCTTTACTCCGGATTCTCAACTCTCTTCTATTCGGGTTAATTGATTTTTACTAAAATCTAACTTTAGGTTCTCGAAAATACTTTTTCCTGGAGAGCCCCTTCATCGAGATGATCGCCGTACATACGTAAGATTTCAAGATACTCTCGATTTTCTCTCGAGACCTTGTGCTGTTGCTTTTGCAATTCCTTCCACGAAATATCCTTATGGATAAATACTTACACCTGTCGTGCTTACTTTTATTCCCAGTCGATCTTGTTATTACAAGATACCCCGAGAATATTTTGTGCCTACTGCCTTGCAGTTCTTTGCCACCTGAATACCCCTAAGAATAATTTCTCGCACCTTTCGAGTATCCGCTCATCCCAGTTGTTCAGGTGTTTCACAAAAGTCTTTGAAATACTATTCAATCCTCCGAAAATCCTTAGCAGCTTTATTGCTCTGCAAATACTTGTCTACTAGCATTATGGATGCTTCCCATATATCTGGCAATATTCACTAGTATCTTTTGACACCGTCATTTTGATCCTATTGATTCAATATGTATGCGAATGCACACAATCATCTATCAACCCTTCTAAATTATCTTTCCGACTCAGACATCATTTTTGAACATGAGCTGGTTCTCGACCAAACTATGTGTCGCCAATTGTGCCTCTGGCCTATCCAACTTATCCATCCTTGATCAGAGCGACTGCTTCTGATCCTTTGTTTTGGAAATAGTAATTCCTTTGTTATCTAAGCATCGAATTATTCCGATGTTCTATAATATGATGCTCGTGCATTCTCTCTTCCTCTGATGGAGTACCGATACTCACATCAGCTCCGTTGTGGATCACCCGATCCATTGTTGGATTATTATCCGACAGTGTCCTTCATAGTCAATCACCTTGTGAGTTCTTCCCGTGATACATAGTGGCTTTGGTAAATTGTATCATCTGCTTGGCCAACCATGCTCTGCTTTCGAGCTGGTGGTATTTACTATTGAAGCTTGTGGTATATGTTTCCACGATACCCTGACGGGTTGAACCTATACCTTCCTTAATATGTGTGAACTCGAAAGTTTTCACGAGTCATACTCTTCTGGTATTTTGCTAGATAAAATTTCAACATTACAACTTCTTCGAAAATGAGAAGTGAATGAAAGGTTATGCATTAGAGAAGTGGGAGTCGACCTTGAACTTTGTGGTCATGCCCATGGACACGATGTAGATCGTATCATTAAAGCTTCTCTTAAATTAATTATTCCTTGGTATAAGTTCATCTTATATCTGGGATCTGGCCTTTTGTAATCGTGGTTACGACCATGTTCTCCTTTAAATACCATTTCTTGTGCAAGTTTAAGCACTTGTCTTCTGCGGAGTAATATCCCAGTCGAACCTCTACTTCGATTTGTCGTCGAGTATCACCCCCCTGGTATCTCAAGATTATCACGGAACTGCATAACTTCTTATGAGTTCTTCATCAAGTGCTACATTCTCATTGATTCCAATTTTTCACGGGCTCTGAGTTATTAAACACTCAAAGGCACCGATAACTGACTCGAGTCCGCATTGCGATTAAACAACTCTTAGTAATCTTCTTTGCTTACGAGTTTGTACGCGATCACGTCTTCCCTAGCCTGATTGGCTATATCATTACCGTGCTAAATTTTAACTGCGCTACCTGGTCCTAATTCCCGGAGCACAACTTCCGACGATAGCTAAGCTTACGATGATCGTCCTCGGCATATCATTTCGCCTTGAACAACAATCTTTGATTTCAAGTTTGTATTGTACTAGTGGTTTCAATAACCTTTCGCTTCATCATTCCTTTGACTTGTTGTCATCGCCGATCAATTACACCTTCATGAAATCTCTCGACAATTGTGTCGAATCACCTTCAACACTTTGACTTCTTCCGAGATGTTAACTGTGTTGATGATGAGAAATACCCTCCTTGCCCTCGATGATTTTTATTATCATCGACAACACCCTTGACTTCCTTTCATCGCGAGCTTGTCCACATTATGAATACAACCTGCTCTCCAGCTAATGTTGTGTTCTGCCTTGAAGTATTACTGTCCTTTCTATCAAGAATGTTGTGAGGATTGCTCCACCTCTTAAGAATTCTTGAAATAGTGATACTTCTCTCCATCACCTTCTTTCTTGGTCCCCGTGTTGATTCCAACAAGTGAACGGTGTTGTTTGGATTCTTTCCTTCTATCAACCCTATTGCTTTCAAGTTAATGGTCGGCCGTTCATTCTTAGACTATTGATTATTGAATCACCATTCTGACATTGGTCGTGCAACCCAACCCATATTTCGGGCGCACCTTTCAACCAATGTTTAATTGTGTATGTTTTACTCGAGCATACTTCATTACATCATTTTATCTGACAAATGCTATCTCCTTATCCACATAATTGTGGAGATCCATCTTTTGGGATACCTAGTTTAATTGTCGCTGAGTCCATCAGCCACCTCCTCATCCTCTCTTTGGTTTACTGATGAACTCTTGTTTCGAAGCCTTGCTTCCGTACGTTATTTCCCGAGAATCTTACAATGTCATCTCGACAATTTGTGTTGCACCTTTCTTCTCAGGCATCCTGAGTCTGAGGTATCCTGACACCAATCAGATCTGAATCTCAGTCAGATATGATGGTTGGAACATATTTCCAAGAGTTATAGCAACGGGCTTTATGTGACCCGGTAAGGTGATGTCGTGCCTAGCACACCTGGCCAAAGGCCCTATTGTTATATATTCCTTTTCAGCAAGGTTATCCATTATTCCATGAGGAAATGGTAAGACTTATTCTATAAGTTGTTTCCGATGGATCCTTTGTATCCAAAGTCTGACATTTGCTTGAAGACCATGTCAATGCTATCTCGAAGCATGTCTGTGGTACTCCGATTTTCAACAAGAACATTTGAAGCCCAATGCTAAGATGTTTCTTGCTCAATTATCCAAACGCCGTTGTATGGGTAATGTCTTGAAATTTCTCTCCCCTTACCTAAAGGGTTTTCTAAAATTATATCCTGACATGATATCATGCTCTGCTTGACTTGGGAAGGATATATCCCTGAAATATGTGTTTTAACACATTTTCCTTTTCATTGTTACATTTAATCGATAATCATATTTTCCTTTCCATTGTTTGATTTAACCTTTCTTGTGATCTATATGACCTAAGCACTAATATTCTCCTGCTTATGTAAACACCTCGTGGTACCGCTCTGTCAGTAAGACCATGTTACTATTGTTGATGACATTCCGGTAGCCACCGATGGACGAGAACCTTGCCTATTGGCCCGCCTCGTTCAACGAGCAGGAAAATGGTTGTCTTCGTCCCTCGCCCTTGGTATCGATGTTGTTGCCAACATAACTGACAGACTATTTTCTTACATGCCTTGCTCACATGATCGTGCAAGATATCACCACCCTTCCTTCTTTTAACCCACATGGTGGGCCCATAACCCACAGTTCCACAGGATCGAAACCTGACTCTCCTGTACAACCCTATTTATAATGGTTATTCCTCACGCTTGGCTTCGTATTTAATTCACGGGCCACCTTCCTAGTGTTCTATTCTGGTATCAGACGCAATCCTTACTCTCGTTGCTCTGAACCCCTTTCTCACCCTGGTTCAGACCTCGAGCAACTATCTATTCGCTTGGAACCTCTTATTGTACCTTCGTACCTTACTCTCGATGTATTTTATATGTTCAACTCGAGAGATAATCTTTTGCTCATTCATGGGTTAACCCCAGATTGTTTCCCTTCTGTCATAGCTGAGCTGCCCCTTATCCTTTCATAAGTACGAAGGAGCTCCCGAAGAAAGGACGACAACTTTATCATGATGCATTGGAATAAAGAATTGAAAACATCAACGAAAGGGATTAACTTCTTCGAGAAGATCCGTTAGAATATCGTAACCAGAACTTTCCCCCTTACTCCCCTCCTAAATCTCGGGACAAGATTTCTTGTAGTGGAGGAGAATTGTGACGCCCGGGTAATTAAGCTACAGTAACCCTCTGGTAATGGTGCCACGTCACCTCGATTACTGTTGATAATCTCGAGTCAGTTCGAAACCCAGTTCAACTTTCAAATTTAAAACAAAGGCAAACAATAAAAGTTTTCAAACATTAAAATAAAAATGTTCAGTTTGTACAAAATATTACATAGATAATTATGGTGTAGAAGACACAGTTTTATAAAATGCATAAATATTTTAAATTGAATTAAAACAGAAGAGAAAATAAATAAAAGAAAGAAAATACAAAAGAGATAAACAAACAAACAAACAAAAAGGAAAAGGAACCCCCCCATCTGGGCCTCGGCCCAGCTGGCCATCGGGCCAACTAGGCCGGCCCAGCCGCGCCCCACCCCACTCCCCATAACCCCCTGGGAGAACCCTAACCCACCGGTCACCCCACTCCACCCCCCACTCCCTCGATCCACCTCTCCCCTCCTCTGTCCCCGATTGGATCTGGGATCGACTCTCGCCGCCGCCCAAGAACCTCGCGCGCCTGACGCCGTCGCCGACGCTCGTCGCCAGGCCTCCTCCCCGCCGCCCGTCTCCGGCTGGCCTCCCCCCTCGCTCCTCTTCCCTGACCCGATCTGGATCGGGAAGGGGCAACGAGCCCGACGCCCCCTCCATCAACGCCACCATCGTCGCCCGGACCTCGTCGGAGCCGCCTCGTTGGGACGGCTCCTCCCCGATGGTCTGCCTCCTATCCGTCGCCCCGCCGCACGTCGTCCTCGACCTCCGTCGAGCCCATTGCCCGGACCCTACGTTCCCCTCGTGAGCGCCCCTCTTTTCCCCTTTTCCCCGTCACCGGATCCGGCCCGCGCTCGCGCTCATCACGTTCCGCCTCCCCCTTGCGTTCGACCTCGCGCACGTGTTCGTGCTCGCCACGCCCGCCCCGGTCGGCGTCGCCCTAACGCCCGAACCGCGCCAGCGCCTCCTGCTAGCCAGCCGCACCGCGCCGTCCCTTTCGAGCCATGGCCTCGCCTCCCGCGCGTTAAGCTTCGGCCCGCACTGCCGTGCCGGCGTTGCTTTCGCTTCTTCGCCGCCGACGCGATCAAGCTGCCCTGCACGCGCCGCACGCGCCGTCCCTCAGATATTGTCTCTGCGCGACCCCCTTCTCCTCTGCTCACCAGCGTGGGCTCTCCTCCCCCCGCCTCTGCTGCTTTGCTCTCTGGCAGCAGGCCTTGCGTGCTTCTCCTCGGCTCGCCGCCGCCCTCCTTCTCGCCCATTGTCTGCCCTGCCGCCGACATGGCTTGGATCCATCGCCCGCCCCGTCGCCTCGGGCCGGCCTCAACGGACGCTTTGCCCGTAACCCATTCACCCCCGCCCGTTTGGCCCCTGGCCTATGACAGTGGGCCCCACGCCCAGAACGTTTTTAATTAAAAAAGGATTAAAAATGTAATAATAAAAATAAATTTAATTAATTAAATAATTAAATAATTAACTTGATTAATCATGTTTAGTTGAACTAATTAAACTTGATTAATCTAAATATCTAATTAACCTAACTAATCTGTTAGTTAGGGTGATGTGTCAATGACAGACGGGACCCACTGGTCAGGTTGACCAGTCAACCCATGTTGACTGCTGACGTCAGCATGACATCATGCTGATGTCATAATTCCATTTTCGAAATTAAATTAAATAATTAATTAAATTCTAGAAATTAATAAAATCTTTAGAAAATCATATCTTTTAATCCGTAACTCGGATTAAATTATTTTCAACATGAAAGTTGCTCAGAACGACGAGACGAATCCGGTTCCGCACCCCGTTCGTCCGCCACACACCCCTAGCATACCGAACATGCAACTTTCCCCCTCCGGTTCACCGGTCCGAAAATGCGGAACACCGGGAATACTTTCCCGGATGTTTCCCCCTTCGTCGGTATCACCTACTACCGCGATTGGGCACACCTAGCATCGTTACTTGTCTTGTCATGCATCGATATGCATCTGTTTGCATGGTATTCATTGTTTCTTCCCCCTCTTCTCTCCGATAGACTATGAGGCCGACGTTGTTGCTGCCCAGTTCGACTACGGAGTTGACGACCCCTCTCTCTTGCCAGAGCAACCAGGCAAGCCCCCCCCTTGATCACCAGATATCGCCTATTCTCCTCTATACTGCTTGCATTAGAGTAGTGTAGCATGTTACTGCTTTCCGTTGATCCTATTCTGATGCATAGCCTGACATTATTGCTACATCTGTTGATACCTTACCTGCAATCCTAAATGCTTAGTATAGGATGCTAGTTTATCATCATTGGCCCTACATTCTTGTCAGTCTGCCTTGCTATACTATTGGGCTGTGATCACTCGGGTGATCACGGTATATACTATACATATATACATACTACGGATGGTGACTAAAGTCGGGTCCGCTCGAAGAGTACCGCGAATGATTCACTTGATTGGGGCTGAAAGGACCTTTGTCCCGACGGCCCTCTATGTGGATCTTTGTGGCGGAGCGACAGGCAGTTGAGACCACCTAGGCGAGAGGTGGGCCTGGCCCTGGTCGGCGTTCACGGTTGCTTCATAATAACACGCTTAACGAGATCTTGGAATTTGATCTGAGTCTGGCCATTTGGTCTATACACACTAACCATCTACGCGGGAGTAGTTATGGGTATCCCGACGTCGTGGTATCAGCCGAAGCCTTCTAGACGTCAAGAATCGAAGCGGCGCGCCGGATTGGAACGTAAGCCCGCTCTTGTATTAGGGGCTAGTTACGCTTTCGCCGCCCGCAACGCGTCTGTGTGCAATGGGCGATGGGCCTGCACCCTGCACCATAGGAGTTAGACCGGCGTCTGACCTCTCTGTTAGGCCTAAGTGGGGCTGCGGCGTGTTGATCTTCCGAGGCGGGCATGACCCAGAAAGTGTGTCGGCCAAATGGGATCGGCGTGTTGGGTTATGTGGTGCACCCTGCAGGAAGTTTATCTATTCAATAGCCGTGTCCCTCGGTAAAGGACGACCGGAGTTGTACCTTGACCTTATGACAACTAGAACCGGATACTTAATAAAACACACCCTTCCAAGTGCGGATACAACCCGTGATCGCTCTCTAACAGGCGACGAGGAGAGGATTGCGGGTAGGATTATGCTATGCAATGCTACTTGGAGGACTTCAATCTACTCTCTTCTACATCTTTGCAAGGCGGAGGCTGCGAAGCGTAGTCTTCGATAGGACTAGCTATCCCCTCTTATTACGGCATTCTGCGAGTTCACCATGATATGGCCCTTTACACATATACCCATGCATATGTAGTGTAGCTCCTTGCTTGCAGTACTTTGGATGAGTACTCACGGTTGCTTCCTCCCCTTTTCCCCTTTCCTTTCTTTACGGTTGTCGCAACCAGATCTTTGGAATCTAAGAGCCGAGCGCCACCGTTGATGGCGACTACTACACCGGAGGTGCCTACTACTACGTGCGGGCGGCGGCGACCACTGTAGTAGTTAGGAGGATCGAGCAGAGGCCTGCGCCTCTTCGATCTCAGATCCCGGTTTGTGCTAGCCTTCTTAAGGCAAACTTGTTTAACTTATGTCCGTACTCGAGATATTGTTGCTTCCGTGACTTCGTCTATGATCGAGCACTTGTATTCGAGCCCTCGAGGCCCTGGCTTGTATTATGATGCTTGTATGACTTATTTATGTTTTTAGAGTGGTGTTGTGATATATTCCCGTGAGTCCCTGATCTTGATCGTACACGTTTGCGTGCATGATTAGTGTACGATTGAATCGGGGGCGTCACAATAATCGTGCAATCCTTCCACAAATGTGTAGCCGGCTTCTCCTTAGAATCGTGTCTCGGGCAAGGTTCATTCAACAACTGCTCAAGTGTGGGTCCTGACCCGTCGGATCGAGGAGGTGGCCTTCCCTTGCGCCGCTGGTTATGACCCTGTGCATTGGTCTTAGCCACAAAATCCAAACTACCGTCAGCCTTACATTTGTTACCTCCTTGATTTGTCGGGTTGTGCTGAGAGCCCTTTCCATTGTTGTTCCTCTTTCCCTTCCCTGCCTTCTCATCATCAGACTTGGGATCCTTGGTACTATTTGAATCGGCATACTTGACCAGAGCCGCCATCAGCGTGCCCATATCATTGCAATCACGGTTGAGCTGCCCCAGCTTTTGTTTCAAAGGTAAGAAACGGCAATTCTTCTCCAACATTAAGACTGCAGAGCCGGCATCCATCTTATCAGACGAATGTATTATGGCCTTAATCCGGCGTACCCAATGGGTTGTAGACTCACCCTCTTCCTGCTTACAATTCGTCAGATCCATGATCGACATGGGATGTTTGCACGTGTCTTTGAAGTTCTGGATGAACCGGGCCTTTAACTCCGCCCCTGAACTGATTGAATTAGGTGGCAGGCCTTTCAACCAGGTGCGGGCGGTTCCATCCAACATCATAGTGAAGTACTTAGCCATTGCTGCATCAGAAACCTCCAACAGCTCCATAGCCATCTCGTAGCTCTTGATCCATGCCACGGGCTGTAAGTCGGCTGTGTAATTCGGCACCTTCCTTGGTCCTTTAATTTGGGCAACCGCTCGTTACGTAGAGCCGGTACTAGACACGGGACTCCTCCAGTCCGGGTGGCTATACCTGCCTCAACAGAAGTCGCCGAGTAAACCGGATATGGCTGATAAGCCGTCAACTGAGCCGCTCGTTCAGCCGCTCGTTCAGCCTCTTACCGTAGTCTCTCTTGCTCTACCAACTTAACGGCCTCATGACGTAGCGGGTTGCCGCCATCTGGCTGGTCACGGCGTCTAACATTGCTTGATACGGCCGCTAAATCCATGTGCCTGCTGTAACTCGGGCTTCGGCTTGGACGAGGGGTCGAGTGGATCCTATCCCGGCTGTATGAGTATGCCTCCTGCTGTACTAAAGCCGTCTGAAGAAGTTCCCTGACCCGGCGGGTTTCAACCGCGTCGGCTACTTGCCATCAATTGGGAGAGCCGCCAATCGAGTTGCTGCTGCTATCATGTTTTCCAATGGGTTGGAGTAATGGCCCGGAGGGGTTGGTACGTACTGAGGTGGTGCCATGTTTACACGGGGAGGTCCCATCACTGGAGACTGAAACGGTGCTCCGTCCCCGGGTGTCGCAACATGGTCTGGCCCTGTGCGCGGAGAAAGCCATGGCGGGTTGCCTGTCTGTGGGATGAGCCACAATGGGTTACTAGGCCCTGCCCTTGGCGTGTTAAAAAGGTTCCAAGGGTCATAAACCGGGGGAAGTCGAGACTGGGTCTTCTGATGCCTTCTCCTCATGACTTCATTAGCTGCGCTTTGGTCTTGCGTAAGCCGGAAAGCGTACGCCTGAATCTGTTGAGCCTGAATGTCCAGAGTCGCCCGCTCTGCGGTTATCCTAACATCTTCTGCTGCCAGGTCCTCCTTAGCTTGCGCCATATCCAACTTTAACTGTGCCACCTCCGCATCATGTCTGGCTTGATCCGCCGGGCTGACTACGACGGTTAACAGGGTGGTCAATTTGTCGGTGAGATCCATTAACACCTGGGCCGGTGAGCGCACAGGACCTCCTGCCCTGGCTGCCGCTGACCCGGAGGTTACCGCTGCTGCAGTTGTGGAGTCCTGGATGGGTTGGGTTCTAGCCATGAAGATCCCAACCCTGCACGATGGCTCAAGACAATCCGGAATACTGCTGCCATCGGAACAACCGTCGAGCCCGCCATCCTGCAGTTGGTACAATGAATCTGTCTCACCTGTGGATGACTCACCGCCAGAGTAAACGGTCGCCTCACCATCAAAGGCATACCCTTCGAAGAGTCCTCCGTGGATGCATCCCAGGAAGGCATGCTTCACAGCCAGCGGAGCCCGGGCAGGTCTCGCACGCTGAGCCGTCTCGACGAGGTCGGTGCAGATGTCCGGCTCAGGGCCCGGCTCGCCGATCTTGCCGATGAAGACATGGATTCCGCCGAAGGGGACCCGGTACCCTACTCAATTGAGTCGGCCTCGGGGCCCCAGCCTGCGTCGTCGATGTAGAGCTTGCCGCGATGACTCTTGGTCATCCGGCCCACAGCATACCCCTTGAGCCCTTCGAAGCTTCCCTTCAAGAACTCAAATCCATCGTGCGCTAGCCCCACTGTGGGTGCCAACTGTCGTGGAATTGTCACGTCAGATGTCCTAGTGAAAGGACTTAGTCGTGGAGCCATCGCAACTAGGAAGCTTGAAGGGGTTAATCGGGACAAGAGACACGAGAGGTTTTATACTAGTTCGGCCCCTTACGATGAAGGTAAAAGCCTATGTCTAGTTGTGATTGGGATTATGTATGTCTGAATAACCAGGAAGCAGAGTCGCTTGACCTAGATCTAGAGTTGTTGTTTCATACCCTGAACCGCCGCCGAGTCATCCCTATATATACTAAGGTTGACGCCCAGTGGCTCTATAGAGTCCCGGCCAGCTTATAGATTGTACCTGGCTCGGCCTCTTAATCTTTCTTGCCTTACAGTACAAGTTACATGATCAAGGCGGTTAACACTACGGGCCCTAGGTTATCTCTGGGCCGTTGGGCCTTTACTAAGCCGCTGTCTTCAAGCTTGACCTTCTGTCTTCAAGAATGCTTGTAAGTATAACCCGGATCCTTTTGGCGGGTCATACTAGTAGTTATATCCCCAACATAAAGAGTTACATTGATGCAAGCTTTTACACCGATCCAGATGACTCTAATTCTCAATCTGGATACATATTGAAAGTGTGAGCAATTAGCTAGATTAGCTCCGTGTAGAGCATTGTAGACATAGAATATTTGCAAAATACATATGACTCTGAATGTGACAGACCCGTTGACTAAACTTCTCTCACGAGCAAAACTTGATCACACCTTAGTACTCTTTGGGTGTTAATCACATTGCAATGTGAACTAGATTATTGACTCTAGTAAAACCATTTGGGTGTTGGTCACATGACGATGTGAACTATGGGTGTTAATCACATACAAATGTGAATATTGGTGTTAAATCACATGTGATGTGAACTATTGCTCTAGTGCAAGTGGGAGATTGAAGGAAATATGCCCTAGAGGCAATAATAATAAAGTTATTATTTATTTCCTTAATTCATGGTAAATATTTATTATTCATGCTAGAATTGTATTAATGGAAACTTAGTAAATGTGTGAATACATAGACAGAACATGTAGTCCCTAGTATGCCTCTACTTGACTAATTCGTTAATCAAAGATGGTTATGTTTCCTAACCATAGACATGTGTTGTCATTTGATGAACGGGATCACATCATTAGGAGAATGATGTGATGGACATGACCCATCTGTTAGCTTAGCATTATGATCGTGTCTGTTTCATTACTACTGCTTTCTTCATGACTTATACAAGTTCCTCAGACTATGAGATTATGCAACTCCCGAATACTGGAGGAACACTTTGTGTGCTACCAAACGTCACAACATAAATGGGTGATTATAAAGGTGCTCTATAGGTGTCTCCGAAGGTGTTTGTTGGGTTGGCATAGATCGAGATTAGGACTTGTCACTCCGTGTTTCTGAGAGGTATCTCTGGGCCCTCTCGGTAATACTCATCACAATAAGCCTTGCAAGCATTGTGACTAATGAGTTAGTTGCGGGATGAAGTATTATGGAACAAGTAAAGAGACTTGTCGGTAACGAGATTGAACTAGGTATGATGACACCGACGATCGAATCTTGGGTAAGTAATATACCGATGACAAAGGGAACAATGTATGTTTTTATGCGGTTTGACTGATAAAGATCTTCGTAGAATATGTAGGAACCAATATGAGCATCCAGGTTCCGCTATTGGTTATTGACCGGAGATGTGCCTCGGTCATGTCTACATAGTTCTCGAACCCGTAGGGTCCGCACGCTTAACGTTCGATGATGATTGGTATTATGAGTTTATGTGATTTGATGTACCGAAGGTTGTTCAGAGTCCCGGATGTGATCACGGACATGACGAGGAGTCTCGAAATGGTCGAGACATAAATATTGATATATTGGATGACTATATTCGGACTCCGGAAGTGTTCCGGAGAAGTTTTGGATAAAACCGGAGTGCCGGAGGGTTACCGGAACCCCCCAAGGGAACTAGTGGGCCTCGATGGGCCTTAGTGGAGAGAGAAGAGGGCCGCGGGAGGGCTGTCTGCGCCCCCCCCCCCCCCTTGAGTCCGAATAGGACAAGGGAAAGAGGGTGCCCCCCCTTTCCTTCTCCCTCTCTCCCTCTCCTTCCTTCCCCCTCTCTCCTTCTTGGTGGAAACCTACTAGGACTTGGAGTCCTAGTAGGATTCCCCCTTTGTGGGTGCAACAAGGAGGGCTGGCCGGCCTCCCCTCTCCTCCTTTATATACGGGTGCAGGGGGCACCCTAGAACACACAAGTTGATTGTTTAGCCGTGTGCGGTGCCCCCTCCACAGATTTCCACCTTGGTCATATCGTCGTAGTTCTTAGGCAAAGCCTTGCGCTGGTAACTTCATCATCACCGTCACCACGCTGTCGTGCTGACGAAACTCTCCGTCGACCTCAGCTGGATCTAGAGTTAATGGGACGTCACCGAGCTGAACGTGTGCAGATCACGGAGGTGTAGTACATTCAGTGCTAGGATCGGCCAGATCGTAAAGACGTACGCCTACATCAACCGCGTTGTCATAATGCTTCCGCTTTCGGTCTATGAGGGTACGTAGACAACACTCTCCCCTTTCGTTGCTATGCAT
The DNA here is from genome assembly GCA_021437245.1 of Aegilops speltoides. NCBI lineage: Eukaryota > Viridiplantae > Streptophyta > Magnoliopsida > Poales > Poaceae > Aegilops > Aegilops speltoides. Next base: position 277,921,779 of record CM038147.1, on the reverse strand, counting down.
CAGCTAGAGATAGATCTTGCGTGATCGTAGGAAAAAATTTGAAATTACTCCGTTCCCCAACACTACCTAGCGCACCAAAGATGTCGCGAGAAACCACGACCACCTATGGGACCAAGATGGCCCCTTGCTGGTTTGGCAGGGGGACGTCCCGTTGCACAAAGAGCAGACCAACATGGGGTAGCACGGTAGAGATCACATGGGTAGTTTTACCCAGGTTCGGGCCGCCACGAGGCGTAAAACCCTACTCCTACTTTGGTGGATTGATGGTGGAAATATGATGGTGGAGCGCAGTACACTTGCCCAGCAAGGGTTTCCTCAGGGCGGCAACGACTACGCGCATATGGGGGTGTGAGTTATCCAACCTTCTAACCTCTCGACCCATCGCCATGGGCCTCCTTTTATAGGTTAAGGGGTCACCACAGTGGCAAATCAGTCATTAGACACTGATAAGATGGCAAATAGTGCTATCATACCTAACTCTGCAGGCTGACAGGGCGCATTTAATGCGCCGCTTAACGTCATGTCATTGGTTGCCCGACTAAGCTTGCCGTGCTATCTTGCCAGCTCCACGCCTGCTCGTCTGACATGTCATAGGATGGGTGTTATCTGTGGATTCTTTGGTAGAAAGGGGCTGGCATGTGGCGAGTGGCTGCCACTTAATCACTCTGAATCTTGATGCTGCACTGATAGACGATGTGAGTCGTGGTGGAATGGTTGGTGAGGTGGTTTGGCCTCCGCAAGTCCCGGCAGGCCCTGCGGGACGCCGTGGTAATCTTCTTCTGGGGGTGGCCTCGCCCCTTGCCGTGCTCACCTGCTCGGCAAAGGAGGCCTCTCTCTTAATGATGTCTTGGTTTTCTGGCTTGGTCTTAGTCCCTCTAACCTGCTTGTTGGTCCTTCGAATCTCTTGGTTTCTCGTACTCTGTCTTGGGCTGGTGCTTCAATCTTGATCATGTGCATGTGCACAGTTAGGGCAACAGACCCAAGGTTTGTTCCACCGGCATATTTGCAACAACAAGGTCAAATAGAGTTTGTAAAAGTTTTTCCTTATCACTTTTAGTTTATCAACTGAACTGCTTGAGGACAAGGAATGGGTTAAGTTTGGGGGAGTTGATACATCTCCAACATATCTAATTTCCCAAACTCTTTTGCCCTTGTTTTGGACTCTAATTTGAATGATTTGAATGGAACTAACCCGGACTGACGCTATTTTCAACAGAACTGCCATAGTGTTATTTGTGTAGAAATAAAATTTCTCGGAATGACCTGAAACTTCACGGAGATAACTTTTGGAATAAATAAAAAATATTGGCGAAAGAATCAACCGAAGGGGACCCACACCCTATCCACAAGGGTGGGGGCACGCCCCCTGTCTTGTCGAACCCCTGGACCTCCACCGACCTCAACTCCAACTACATATATTCACGTTCGAGGAGAAAAAATCAAAGAGAAGGATTCATCGCGTTTTACGATATAGAGCCGCCGCCAAGCCCTGTTCTTCCCCGGGAGGGTAGATCTGGAGTCCATTCAGGGCTCCGGAGAGGGGAATCTGTCACCATCGTCATCATCAACCATCCTCCATCACTAATTTCATGATGCTCACCGCCGTGCATGAGTAATCCCATCGTAGGCTTGTTGGACGGTGATGGGTTGGATGATATTTGCCATCTAATCGAGTTAGCTTTGTTAGGGTTTGATCCCTAGTATCCCTTATGTTCTAAGATTGATATTGCTATGACTTTGCTATGCTTAATGCTTGTCACTAGGGCCTGAGTGCCATGATTTCAGATCTGAACCTATTATGTTTTCATGAATATATGTGAGTTCTTGATCCTATCTTGCAAGTTATAGTCACCTACTACGTGTTATGATCCGGCAACCCCGAAGTGATAATAGTCGGGACACTTCCTGTTGATGACCGTAGTTTGAGGAGTTCATGTATTCACTAAGTGCTAATGCTTTGGTTCGGTACTCTATTAAAAGGATGCCTTAATATCCCTTAGTTTCCAATAGGACCCCGCTGCCACGGGAGGGTAGGACAAAATATGTCATGCAAGTTCTTTTCCATAAGCATGTATGACTATATTCGGAATACATGCCTACATTATATTGATGAATTGGAGCTAGTTCTGTTTCACCCTAGGTTATACATGTTGCATGATGAATGCCATTCGACATAATTATCCATCATTGATCCATTGCTTACGAGCTCGTTTCATATTTATCTTTGCTTAGTTACTTCTCCGTTGCCACTGTTACGATTGCTACAAAACTACTACTGTTACTTTTGCCACCATTGCCATTACTTCCATACTAGTTTGCTATTAAATACTTTGTTGCAGATATTAAGTCTTTCAGGTGTGGTTGAATTGACAACTCAGCTGCTAATACTTGAGAATATTCTTTGGCTCCCTTGTGTCGAATCAATAAATTTGGGTTGAATACTCTACCCTCGAAAACTATTGTGATCCCCAATACTTGTGGTTTATCAAAATGCTATATGGAGCAAAAAAAGGGTTAGGTTGCGGAAGTCTACGGTGGTATAGCGGAAGATATGGTGGAAGGCCTAGGCAATTTTGCCAAAGTTACAAAAATTTGATAGAGTCAAATGGTGATGAAACCAATGTGAGCACCTTGGGCACGTCGATTGCTTCAAAACGAGCCAAAGAACACTCAAATCGGAGTTCGGAGCGAAAAGTTATGATGAAAACGGTGAAAGAGCCTGATGATGAAATTCTGTGTAAAGTCCCTGGTTAGGCCGGAAGTTCCGGGACTAGGGCCGAAAGTTCCGGGGGTCGCGGAAAAAGTGGGGGGAGAAGCCGGGGGATTGTTGGTAAACTCTCTCGTTAGCCCGGAAGTTCCGGGGCAAGGACAGAAGTTTCGGGGGAGTCCGGAAGTTCCCGGGATCGTAGAATTTCCTCTGGGACGAACCCTAAATCCCGTATCTGAGAATGGGGGCGGAAAAACTCGATTTCCAATGTCAAAATTGAGATGATTTCGTGGATGGAAATGGTGAGAAAGATGGGGGAAATCTAGATCCACTTAAAACCAAGCAAATCCCAGGATCAAAATCAACAAAACATCATCCAAACCAACAAATCATAAAAAAATTGGGGGCTATTTTTTATGGGGATTTTTGAATTTAGGACAAAATCAAGCAAAAGAAGGCTAGAAAACGAAGGGGAAGGCTCCAAATTCGTGATCAACGTGGCTATTATACCAAGATGATGTAGGGTAGAACCCTAGATGCCCGATCTTTCACGATTGGAGCGGATCCCACAAGGAACACGAGGGGAAATCACGAGGGAAAGAACGGGAGAAACATGGGAGAAATCACTCAAACCAACAAGATTCGATTACACATGTGCTAGATCCTCGAAACACAAAGAGATACACGATCCACGATCAACAAAGGACGATACAAGTAGCAAGTACTTCTCCGGGAGGAGGTCTTGTGGGGTCTTCCTGTGAGGGGTCTTTAATCCACTTGGGGGATCTTCTCCGTAAAGGTCGTGAACTCCGATGGAGAAGGGATCAAGTGGAGAGCAAAGCTTCTCAAATGATCTACTACTTTGCTAAACCTAAAACGTAGGTGGGAGAAGAGTATATATAGTCTAGGGGGCGAAAGGGTACACGGGCCTCGGCCCAAGTCGCTGCGCGCAGGCAGGGCCGAAAGTTCCGGGCCAGGTTCCGGGGAGGGTCCGGCCTAATCAGAGAGTTGGCACGGTCGGGGCTGGTCTGGTTTCCGGGGGCCAGAAGTTTAGGGCAGGCTGGAGGTTCCGGGCGTCGGACGTTCCGGGCGAGGTTCCGGCCGTGTTCCGGGCTATCTAGAGAGTTGGCACGCCCGGGCATCGTCTGGAGTGAGAGGGCCGGAGGTTCCGGGCTGGCCGGAAGGTTCGGGGTCCGGAGGTTCCGGGCTTGGCAGAAAATCTGCACAAGTCTTGATGCTGGCCGTTCTTCCTCCTTCAGTCCTTGGTTCCTGAGCACATGTAGTGTCTTTGCATTAGGTAGCAACCATGTCTCGCGTGAATGAAAAAGGGAAGGACTTAGGAACGAGTTCACCTTGTGTCCCATGGCGTATGTTTGAGGTTGAGGTCTCATCGTAGTGTACATGAGGATGATCGTAGGATGCTCCGCATCAGTAATTCTCAGTTTCGACTTGCTTTTTTTCATGAATATGCAAAGCTTGTGTATCTTTGATTGATGTTTGGGGGCCAATCGCCATGCACAGATTATATCATTGATGTACATTTGCGACAAAGGATTAGGACCGTCAAAGCGTCCCCAATATGGGATTTTGGCGCTGCCAACCTCTTTCAACAGTTGACCTACGACTTGCGTCACACGAGTGTCATTGGTTCTTGGCTCTATAGACTACTCTTGGCGGCTGTCCAAAGTCCGGATCATGGACGTACACATCATCTTCGTTTTGGTCAGTAGTTGCTCGTCGTGGATCACCGTTGCTCTATTTTTTTCTTCCTTTTTCTCCGCCTAAACATAACTTCGGTCTTATATGACTTTGCTATTAGGCGGCGTATTTCTTTATGTGTGCATTGACATTGGCTGTGTGCATTTTTGCTATGCAGAGGCCAGTGTTACTCATTGTGTTTTGTATCCTCTTGATACTATATTCTGAATCAGTAAAAACGCCCATTATAAAAAAACTTCTTTCAGGTTAGGCATGTTGATGTAGAAGAAAAGTTCAAAGTTGTACATATTGGCACGAGAAAAGGTAAGTCGTGATAAGATTTGTTAGGCAACCATGTCATGCATTCATATACATGCATTGCATAAGTTAGTGATTCCTTGTCAGTAATTAGCCTAATTTTCAGATACTTCCTAGAAATGTGATGCAACCAAACATTGATAATTCCCATTTTTTATCTGAAGTTTTTTTAACATTCTGTAACAACATAACACTCACTATATGTATGTCACATCCAAAAAAGTTCTAAATTTTGGAATGTTAATTAATTAAATAGTAATTATTTTTTGCTTCAATCTTGTTTGAATTTGTGTAGAATCTGATAGTTTTGGAATTTTATTTGAATACTTAATAAGGAGGGAATCAAACAACTTCCTGAAAATTCTCCATTTGGATTTTGTTTCCTCTGAATTTGTATGAATTCTGAAATATTCATACATTCTAAACCAAAAGAAATTAAATGAGAGAGGATAATATGACTTCTTCAATACACAGAGTTTGAAAATATCTTGAATATTGCTCGGATATTTATTTGGGGTTTAAAATTTTGTTTTGGTTAATTAAACCACAGTGATATTTCCGAGAATTACTTTAAGGCTCAAAATCAGCTTGAGAAGAAATGAATTTAAAAATTAGTTTGGGTAGAAAATATTTCTTCCTAAGCCCGATATATTTGTTTTGATTTGCTCTATTTTTCTTGTATTTTCTTTGGAACTAGTTTGGCAATTAGAGCCATAATTTATTTCCTATAATATAATACATAGAAAATAGGTTTTTTTAAGAAAACCACCCGACTTTATTAATGCTCAATATTAAGTTTTACATAATCGAGCGGATCTAAAAGCCAGACATAATGCCCAGGTTGAAACACAACCGAGTTTTTAGCTATGGTATGAGCATCTAAATTAAACACCCGTCTTTCATGGCAGAATTTAACTAGCTCCGTCTTTTTCTGCATGGATTTTTCCTATTCCTTTTCGGGAAGTTTCCCCAACCTGTTTTGGGAAGCTTCTAGATGTTTTTTTGTGTTTTTTGAGAGGAGATGCTTTGTTGTGTTTTCTCAACTAGTTTCTCTGATTACCTTGATCAGTTTTAAATCTTTTGTTTTCCTTTTTGTTTTGCTTTCTTCCCTTTTCCTTTTCAATTTTCTTTACTAAATCCATCATTACTTATTAAAAATTTACAAATCAATTAAATTCTTAAATATATTTTATGTTTACAAACACTAGATGACCCGTTGCGCCATTTCCAAAATGGCACAGAGATCCGTTTAAAACTATGTTTGCCTTAAAAATATTTGCATCTTTTCAATAACCTTATATTTGAGAAAGTACATTTGGTAAGAATATGTAAAGAAAATTAAATGCAAATCTTTTCTTAAGGTAATAATGCCACAAATTAGATCATCGGTAGGTCAAGATATTAAGCCTGCAATTAGGAAGTCAAAGTAGCTGTAAACTTGCACTAAAAAAAGAGCTAAACACAAACGAGACAATAAAATATACTTAATACATAACTCGTGAACATTGTGTACACGATAAGTAAATAGAAATAGTAGTCAATTTACATCATATAATTTGGTTCTATACTCTTTTGTGTATATATCCTAAATGCTAACCCCTTGTGATCAACTCTTTGTCTTTGAGTCAAGTAGCACACCTACTGCTCCTTGTGACAAAAAAAGGACTCTGCAGTATACCCATCAATGTCAAGAGAAAAAGATCATGTGATGCATCTCAACTGGCGCAAAACAATGTAAAACCCATACATGCTATCTACATACTCTTGTTGCCTAGCATAGCATAAGTAGCTAAGAGACCATGTACAAAAGAATTGACTATTAGCAAGGAATAAGCATGCCATCAGCTGTGTAGATAGCCATAAAACAAAAAGTGGCATAAGCCCCATAAGAATTAGCTTTTGTCATCCAATATATGAGCTAAAGTTGAGCATTCACCAATCGATAAAACATATTGAGCATCAGCTATAAAACAAGCTCTATTTTCCTAATAAGACAAAATAGGTATGAAATGGGCAAAGTCTATTTTGCCATCCAGTTTATATATGAGCTAAAGTGGAAAGCTATGTTCACAGACGCATAAATAAGCAAAATAGAAAATTAGTTAAACATATTCTGTTTTCCCCTTGAAATATCTGAAGGAGCCAAGTCCTAGATTTAATTTCAATACTACCTCGACTCTTTTGTAATTTCTTGACCATACTGGGTAGTAGAAATTTGTTAACTACATCACATATTCAGGAAAGAATAGCTTAAATGTTGCAAAATTGCATGGGTTCTGCATTGAAATTCTGCACGTATGGGCTAAATTTTTAAGATGAAAAAAAGGATATGCTGCATTTGTTATAGAAGAAAGCAAAACTTTCTATAGTTCGAAAGAATCACAAGCTTATCTTTGTATAGAACAAAGACTTCACTAACTCGGAGTAAAACATGAAAGAATAGCTTGCGGACCAATTCTGTTCCCTTTCTCTTAGGTGCTATATAGATGTCACCTATCTAGAAAGGGCCTCGGCTAATGCTCCAGCCATGGTAAAACATTAAACAAGGCACCCGAGGCTCCATCCATGGAGGCACACTATGCAAGGCCATTAGCTAAGCTGAATTCAAAAAAATATGACAGACAATATAGGTGTTTCAGTATTTTGCCTTCAGACATCAGAATGACACACTTATAAAAGGTGTAGGACGGAAGCCAACTTAACAAATACATCCTCTGTTCATAAATACACGACATTTTAGAGAGTTGTATGGTTAGTCTAAAATGTTCTATATTGGTGAACAGAGGGAGTATTAACTGATTGATGCAAAGACTTTAGATCCAATAATGAAAGAGTTCCTAGTTGGACTCAAGAGGTGTAACAGTTAGATTACATGAGGACCGATATTTTTAGCAAGTTCTATCAACAAAATTCTGTTGTACCTTTTATGTGGTAGCTAGCTATGATCAGAAAATGCGTCACTTTCTTTGTCAGCCAGAGGCCTGTACTCAATTGATGACAAGAATGACAAACACATTGCCCTGTAGAATTTCACTTGTCAGCAACATCATGATAATTTTTGATAGCGGAAGAATATAAAAAACACAGTATGAATGGTAATTAATAATTAGTAATTACAGTTATATGAATAAGTTTCTTAATCTCATGTGATAGTCATTCTAGGATTACATCTAAATGGCAAACCAAAATGCTCAAATCTAGAAGTTGCAGGAAGTAGCTTACTATCAATATTTTATATTTAACTTCCAGTGCCGTTCATTTACATGGAAAGTAACAGGAAAATCATTGTACTTGAAACATGGATTCGTGTGATTTACAGTCCACAAATACCCGCTATAAGATGCAATGTTCAGCTTTGTAATTTCTGTTGGGACAAAAACGGTGGCACCATTTTCTTAGAAATAAAAAACTGCATCCAGCGGCTGCAACCTGACTGAGATGGCCAAGTACAGGTTCCGAAAGGTCCAAGGCAGGCAGTAGCATACATGATGCAACGACTAAAAGGGCTTTTGAAAGACCTCCGGAAAATAGGGAAGACAAAAGAACTAACAATATTTACCACACCATATGGAGAAATACAAAAGGTCCTACAAATCAAAAAATGTTGATTTCATGATAGGAAACAAAAACCAAAAACTTTCAGGAGGAGAAAGCAAATCTGTGCGCTGATTCTGTAGCTAGTTCACTGAAATAAGGCCTTAGCTTTTTTTGCTAGTGTAGCACATGGGAAACCACAGTAGAGTTCTCAAGCGAAATATTACGTATTAATAATCTGAATGGAAGGTATTATTTTTTCTGAAGGATGATACCTGGCCACCGAGTTTCTGAATGTCAGGTGCTACAACATGACATAATTTATGCTGAAGCATGGCAATTGGCAGGTAAAATTACTTGCCATGACATGCCTAGCAGATCCTTAAATCACAAACTGCAGTTCTAGATATAACTCTTATCCTCCCATGAAGAGTAGGAGACATAAGTGGCAAATAGGTAAAAGAAGTAACCAACTACTGCTAGAACCAAACTAAGTTTGGAAGAGGAGGGAAGCACACAATGAATTCATAATGCTTCTGAATTCAAACTGCATATAGAAAAATTCACACCCACTGTTCTTTTCAAAGTTGTTTGCGACTTGGTTCAAAAAGTCCAAAGAGAATATATGCAATCATACCTGCAAAAAATAAGAGCATGTGTTAGTTGTATGTGTCATATTTATTGAGGGGAGGAGAGAGAGCATAAACTAAGCATAGAAACATACATTGCTCTCACAATAACAATCACGTGGCATATCTTTGTATCAACAACGGTTCTGGCTAACAAAATCGGCAATTAGTTAAAAACTCAATCTAATAGTATGTGTCAAGATAATTTGTTGCTTAGCAAATCTATTTTACCAGGTAGGATATTTCCACTTTGATCTGGGCAGCTCAGCCTCCCAGCAATCACCCGAGATAGACGTTTCCTGGTCGTCCGAACTTCCCTCTCAGTTTTCCTCTCACATCTATCTCGGAGGACCGCTGGGAGGCCGAGTTGCCCATGAACAAATAAATACAATTAATCTTGAAAAAGGATGGTCTTGACCTGCTTGTAGAAACAGAGCCATGCCATGAAGGAAGTCGAATATCATGGCAACACCAGAAAAATATTACAGTCACAAGATTGTTTTTACCTGCAGCAATATAAAGAATGACACCACAAAATTCACTATGCATGAATAGATGTAGGGGTGACACCACAAAGCAGAACATACATGTTTTTTTTCGAAAAGGAGGGACTCCCCGGCCTCTGCATCAGAACGATGCATACGACCACCTTTATAGATAAATAAAAAGGTTCAACAAGGTCTAACAATATGAAATAAAAGTAACGGCAAGCTCACAGAGAGCCACGACGCCAAACACCAAAGACAAGAGGCCACAACCAGCTAGCAAAACAAAGATAGGTAAACTAATTGCCTATCCTATTACAAGACCGCCATCCAGACCGGTTGAAGATATCCCGTGCTACCATCTCCCACTGATAGAGGCGGAGGTGTTCCGATCTTCCGATGAGATGATAACTATCGATTTGGTGAAGATGACTTTGACGATCCGACTACAAACTTGCACGACGTTGCGCCTTAGCAATCGCTAAACCAACTCCGAGAGGTTATTGACCACGGCAGAGCACAATCAATCTGACCACGAAGGTCTATTCCTGCAAACAATCGAAGAACAAGCAAGAATATGATAAAAGCAATCTGAATATTGCGAGTATATATGAAGTATTGATAAAGGTGGGGATCCGTAAGCGGTCTTGGTCTGGTCGTTGGACACAAACGAAGTACACGAAGTTGCAATGGCTAACTTTTAACTAAACAAATCCCAAGGAAAAAGCTACTAGATGGATCTACTTATATAGGAGCAAGGGGTGGCGGCCAAGGAGGAGGGAGGACGTCCCAAGGCAGTCTAAAACTAACCCTAGGTCGTACAAGGCCAATGGGCCCAAGTGGAGGTGACGTAACACCTTTGGACTTGTAGTTTGACTCGGATTCTGGTGCAGCGTCAGATTGTTTCGTCCATAACTCAACGCTCCGGACGGATTTTAAGGTGATTCCAATTGTGCTGGAAAGAGCATAAAATCTACTTTCCAACAAAAAAAGAATCACCGAATTCGGAGTCCATATGAAAAAGCTGTTGGCGTTTTGAGTCAGGTATGTCTGTGCAGTCCGAATCTGAATCCAGAACGAGAGAGACTTGGACTCTATCTTCTCTTGGCCCAAAAGTGACGTGAGAAGACTTTTTGAACAGCACCTAAACTTCTCCTTTTCCCTTATCTTCATATGTGGATTGTACAAATGTCCCATACACCTGCAATTAGACAAAACACAAAAGTATGTGAAGTATTTTTGTTCTGGATAACATAAATATATTATTGAATAGTTTGCACTAGAAATCACCTCACAAATATGCATGTATGCAATATTTTTGGTCTTATCCAATGTAGTCATGTCCTCATCATCCTCCCCTTCTTGAAAACAAAGCTGTCCTCGGCGTTGCTTAATCTGAAATGTGGCTAACAAAAGAGACAAGGTATGTTGTATATGTATACGTCATCCATTTTTACTTCCCTTGATATTTGCATATATGACACATGAATAGATGAGTAACTTGCATAGTTCATAAAATCTAAAGCCAACAAATTAGCACAAGAACTAGAAGGCATGAAAATATTGCAACTCAGTTTGCACATATAAGTGAAGCTCCTATTTATTTCAAAAGATTGACAATGTTCATCATTAAACCATCCCAACATTGGTGAATAAACCTTATTTGAATCAAATTTACATGCTACAACATGCTTAGATAAGCAAACATGCAATGAGTCATTCGACACAGAATCATCACCAAGATTAGAGGTCATATCAAAATGATTAAATATTGATTCTTTTGCATCAACAGTTAATTCAATGGGTGCTCTCAAAATTGTTGGTATTTCAGTTGTTTGATCACATGGCAAAGTCAAATTATCAACATAATCCTCTAAAATAGGTGGTGTGATCAAAGTAGTGGGTAGCTCAACACATGATGTATTCAAGTTAACTAGGCATGCATCATTCTCATGTAAAAGTGGAAAATCTGTACCTTTGTCATTACCTCTTATAGTCAACTCAGATGATGTAGGCACTCTCGATGGTGATGTGTCACATGGTGAAGATGATGTAGTCCTCGCAACAACGGATGTGATTGTCATAGTACGCCTAGTAGTTGAATAAACATCTGTATCAACAGTTGGAATGTGCACCGTGCGCTTGTTCTCCTTGTGGGCAACACGTCGTTTTATTTCCTGTTCAGCTTTGCAAGCAAGACGAAACAAATGGTCTATAGGATAACACTCTTCATGAATTAGTATCTCCTGAATATTATGGTTTAATCCTCCCCAAAATATATCCATAAAATCTTCTTCACTTTCTTCTAAAAATGAGTGCAACAAGGTAGTTTGTAAATCATCATAATATTTTGTTACGGTGTCACTACCTTGTTTTAAATGTTCCAGTTTTTTAATCATGCCACGAGTATAATAAACATCGACGAATCTATCTCTCATGACATGTTTTAAATCATCCCAAGTATTAGGTACATAATCAGGGTGTAACCGACAATATTCACTCCACCAAACTAGAGCATAACCAATGAAAGAACCAACCGCAACCGTAACTTTTTTACGTTCATCAAAATTATGGGAAGCAAATATATTATTTATGTCTAACTCCCATTCAATATATAAAGCAGGTCTAAAACGGCCATTAAATGGTGGTATAGAAACATGAACCTGATCATGTGCATTTGGATATTTGTGCACCTCTCGTGACGGTTGTGGTATTTGCATAGGTGGTGGCATGTCTCCGCGATCGACAAAGCCCATGAATTGACTCGGATCCTGTCATGATTAGTAGAACAAGAAACAAAATCCAAAAATAATGTTCCTATAACTACTAGGATGTGGTGGTAAAACGCTCACAAGAAAGCAAATATCAATGTCTTACAAGTTCTTACCATGCAGCAGCGGTGATCGGCAACCAGCGGTGTCAAGTAACTCCGAATATTGAGTAAAGCGATTGCCAGGGGAGCGTACGTATACACGCTGTAGAAATATGTGGAGCTGGGTTGGCTATATATGGTAGCAAAAGATTAGCAATAATCAATTCAAAGATGCAATGTTGAATAAACGCTCAGCGACGGTACTGTGTTGGTCCTAGGCTAGACCGGACTAGAGACGCGAGCCTAGAACACTAATGAGGTCACGTCGTAGCACAACTAGCATCAATGAAGGTTACTAAGTAGCTCTTGACAGCAAGATATAAGTGAAGATCACAACGGTAGTGAAGATAATGATGAAAAACAACTACCAAGCAGGACATACAACAACTCTCTCTCCAACTTTCCTCTTGAAAAGTTTGAGCCAATTTTCTGATAAATTCTTTCAAAGAATGCTACTAACTCAAGCTTTCCAATGCAAAAAGAATCACTCAATTCCGAATTGATATGAGGAGTCAAAGAATTCTAAAACTGGCCTGAAAAATTGGAACAAGCTGTGTTCACGAACTTCAGAGGGCAAAAAGACCTATATAGAAGCCGATTTTGAGGTGTCAAATATTGAACTAGCTTCTGCAACTATTTAGATGTGGCTCGTCGCTAGCTTCAATTTGAGTACTCACGGAGCCAAAACGGACTTCGTATGAGGAAGATACACCTGTTTTACTGAACAGTGCGCAAAACAGATTCCAATCCGAATTCAGGTACGAGATTGATTCTAGATAGATCTGATTTTTTTTCTTCTCTCTTTTTTTTATCACGCTTTTTTTCTTTTTCTTCTCTCTCTTTTTCTTTTTTGTTCTTTTTTTTCTCTTTTTTTTTCTCTATCTTCTTTTTCCCTCTTTCCAAGACAAACTAGATAAGATGCAGATTGGATCAGGCGAAGATGTGAATGACCTCAACTATGATTATGACAATGAACAGTGCGTACCACGTGGTGGAAATTAATGAATGGGATGGTGGACAGCGGAAGGGATAATGATGCAGCGGCGGCGTGACTAATGTGAACAAAACTCGAAACTCTAAAGGAACTAGACACTAAGACCAGCAACTGACACGACGATGCAACCGATAATTCAACTATACAAGCAATGAATAGAAAATTGCAAAGGCTCAGACTGGCTTGGATAAAGGATGAACAGATCTAACTTTTTTTGTGGCTTTTTCATGGACTGTAGGTATGAATGACAGATGCGATCTAAACTATGAAAAACTGTAAAATCTCACCGAGCAACCTGAAAACTGATACCACTTGATAGAGGCGGAGGTGTTCCGATCTTTCGATGAGATGATAACTATCGATTTGGTGAAGATGACTTTGACGATCCGACTACAAACGTGCATGACGTTGCGCCTTAGCAATCGCTAAACCAACTCCGAGAGGTTATTGACCACGCCGGAGCACAATCAACCTGACCACGAAGGTCTATTCCTGCAAACAATCGAAGAACAAGCAAGAATATGATAAAAGCAATCTGAATATTGCGAGTATATATGAAGTATTGATAAAGGTGGGGATCCGTAAGCGGTCTTGGTCTGGTCGTTGGACACAAACGAAGTACGGTTGCAATGGCTAACTTTTAACTAAACAAATCCCAAGGAAAAAGCTACTAGATGGATCTACTTATATAGGAGCAAGGGGTGGCGGCCAAGGAGGAGGGAGGACGTCCCAAGGTAGTCTAAAACTAATCCTAGGTCGTACAAGGCCAATGGGCCCAAGTGGAGGTGACGTAACACCTTTAGACTTGTAGTTTGACTCGGATTCTGGTGCAGCGTCAGATTGTTTCGTCCATAACTCAACGCTCCGGACGGATTTTAAGGTGATTCCAATTGTGCTGGAAAGAGCATGAAATCTACTTTCCAACAAAAAAGAATCACCCAAAAAAGTTGTTGGCGTTTTGAGTCAGGTATGTCTGTGCAGTCCGAATCTGAATCCAGAACGTGAGAGACTTGGACTCTATCTTCTCTTGGCCCAAAAGTGACGTGAGAAGACTTTTTGAACAGCACCTAAACTTCTCCTTTTCCCTTATCTTCATATGTGGATTGTACAAATGTCCCATACACCTGCAATTAGACAAAACACAAAAGTATGTGAAATATTTTTGTTCTGGATAACATAAATATATTATTGAATAGTTTGCACTAGAAATCACCTGACAAATATGCATGTATGCAATATTTTTGGTCTTATCCAATGTAGTCATGTCTCATCACCCACCGGATAGATCCAGTAACCAAACGCTCCCTGGCCTCTGTCGGAGTGAGTAACGACCACATATGGATCAGCGCAGTGGCTCGAAAAATAACCTGCATAAAATGAATAGTTGTTGTTCTATTAAAAGCCAAATCATTTCTGCAGTTCCAAACTGCCCACAACAAAGCACATACTCGTACGCGAATGTGTCTAGCTGTTTCGGACTCTATCCCAACAAGCCACGTTCCAAATAACGTACTGACAGAATTCGGAGGAGTAATGTTAAAGGCAATGTGCCACAACACTTTGGCCAACGGGCAATCAAAGAATAAGTGCTTGATAGTTTCATCCCGATCACAGAAACTACACCTAGTAGATCCTGTCCAGTTGTGCTTTACCAAGTTATCCTTTGTTACCTTTGTTAGAATAACTTGTTTATGTACAAACCAAATAAACACTTTAATTTTCAAAGGAACTTTGACTTTCCAAACAAATTTGGAACTAGGAATGACGCTAGAGTTGATGACATTGAGATACATCGATTTAACTGTGAACTCTCCAGACCTAGTAAGCTTCCAGCACAACTGATCGGACGATGAGATAGCTAAACCTCCATCAGTCTACTCACTAAATGGAGCCACGCTTCCCACCGGTTGCCAACAAGCGTCCTCCTAAACTGAATATTAAGGGGAATGGACTGCAAAATCGTTGCAACAAAAGCATCACGTTGTTGAACAATACTATACAGGGATGGATACTGAAGCGCCAGCGGCGTTTCACCAAGCCAAGTATCCTCCCAGAAGCGAGTGGTGGTGCCATTACCGACTGTAAACTTTGTCCTATTAAAGAAGGCTGCTTTGACTCTCATAAGCCCCTTCCAAAAAGGCGAGTCAGTCGGTCTCACTGTCACCTGGGACAAAGTCTTGGACTGCAGATACTTACTACGAAGAATCTGCGCCCACGTGGCCTCAGTCTCAACTGATAACTTATACAGCCACTTACTGAGAAGACATCTGCTCTTGACTTCAAGATTCTCAATACCAAGGCCCCCCCCCCCCCGGTCCTTTGGTCGACAGATGATATCCCATTTGGCGAGTCTGTATTTTCTCTTTAGTTCATCACTCTGCCAGAAGAATCGGGATTGATAGAAGTCCAGCCTTTTCCTAACACCAACTGGGACTTCGAAGAAAGATAAGAGAAACATAGGCATACTCGTGAGCACCGAATTAATAAGAATCAATCGGCCTCCATAAGACATGAGTTTGCCCTTCCAGCAACTCAGTTTCTTCTCAAACCGATCCTCGATACACTTCCATTCTCTGTTTGTCAGCTTACGATGGTGACTGGGTATAACTAGGTACGTGAAAGGTAATGTCCCCAATTCGCATCCAAACAATTGCCTATAAGCCTCTTGTTCCTCATTGGCTCTACCAAAACAGAACAACTCGCTTTTATGAAAGTTAATCTTCAATCCAGTCAATTGTTCAAATAAGCATAACACCAGCTTCATATTTCTCGCTTTTGCCAAGTCGTGCTCCATAAAGATGATCCTATCATCAGCGTACTGCAGGATGGACACACCTCCATCAACTAGATGAGGCACCAAGCCACCCACCTGACCGGCCTCCTTTGCCCTACCTATCAGAATAGCCAACATATCAACCACAATGTTGAACAGAATAGGAGACATTGGATCACTTTGTCTCAGGCCCTTGTGTGTCTGGAAATAATGACCTATGTTATCATTCACTTTAATTCCAACACTCCCTTTTTGCGTGAAGGATTCTACCTGGCGTCGCCAGACTTCATCAAAACCCTTCATGCGTAAGGCCTGTTGAAGAAAAGGCCATTTGACTTTATCGTACACTTTCTCGAAATCCACCTTGAAAACTACTCCATCTAGTTTTTTCGTGTGAATCTCGTGGAGCATTTCATGAAGGACCACAACCCCTTCTAGGATGTTCCTGTCCGGCATGAAAGCAGTTTGGGTATGCTGCACCACAGAATGCACAATCTGCGTGAGCCTATTAGTCCCAACCTTGGTAAAATTTTTGAAACTAACATTAAGAAGACAGATGGGCCTGAATTGCTCAATTCTTACAGCCTTTGTTTTCTTAGGAAGCAGGGTTATTGTTCCAAAATTCAGGTGAAAAAGCTGAAGCTGTCCAGAGAATAAATCATTGAACAACGGCAACAAATCCCCCTTAATAATATGCCAGCACTTCTTATAGAACTTAGCCGGAAATCCATCCGCGCTGAGAGCCTTATTTTTTTTCATCTGCGTTATGGCCTCAAACACCTCTTTCTCAGAAAAGGAGCAGCCAAAATATCATTCTCAACAGCAGTAAGTTGAGGAACATCCTCAATCCTGGACTCATCCAGAGAAACACAGTTATCCTCTGGAGGCCCAAACAACTGCTTGTAATACCCGGTAATGTATAATTTTAGGTTCTCCTGTCCTAAAATCATCCCTTCATCCTGTTCAAGCTGAAAAATCCTCTTCTTTCTGTGTTTGCCATTAGCGATCATATGAAAGAATTGAGTGTTCGCGTCCCCTTGGACTACTCGTCGGACCTTGGCCCGCAACGCCAACTTTAATTCCTCTTCACGAAGAAGCTCTTTCAACCTCATCTCCGCGTCAAGCTTGGCATGAAGTTCCGAGGCCGGCAGAACCGTGGTTTCTGCTTTAACATCCAAGGACTGAATAAGGGTAGGGAGTCGTTCCTTTTCGACCTTATAAATCCCACTAAGATGCTTAGCCCACCCACGTAGGAAACTTCTCAAGTGCCTGATCTTATTCTGCCAACGCTCAAGCGCAGTCCTACCTCCTGCATCCTTAGCCCACTCTCTGGCTACGAGATCAAAGAAGCCGTCTCGTTCAAACCAAGCAAGCTCGAACGAAAACGAGTTTTTGTTTCCCAAGTGGGTGGCCTCACCAGAGTCTAGAAATAAAGGCGTGTGGTTAGAAATACCACGGGAAAGAGCCTGAACTGTTACAAAGGGCAACTTCTGTTTCGATTCGGCGCTAGCTAGCACTCGATCTAACTTTTCAAACGTCGGATTTGGCAACGCGTTAGCCTAGGTGAACTTTCTTCCTGAAAGCTCTATCTCTCTCAGATCTAAGCTTTCAATGATAGTATTGAACATGAACGACCATCTCCTGTCAAAGTTATCATTGTTCTTCTCCTCACGCCTTCTAATGCTGTTGAAATCACCTCCCACCAGGATTGGAAGCTGCTCAGAGCCACAAATCCTAACCAGATCGGCCAAGAACTCAGGCTTGAGTTCTGGCTGTGCGGCACCATATACCGCCACTAGAGCCCAATCAAACACATCGGCCTTCGACCGCACCCGAAACTTAACTGCAAAGTCTCCCATCACCACACTTCGAACTTCGAGCGAATCGCATCTAACTCCGAGTAAGATCCCACCAGATCTCCCTCTCGGTGGCAGACAATGCCAGTCAAAATCAATACCTCCCGATAAAGTATTTAGAAATTGTGGTGAAAAATTATCTCTACCAGTTTCCGACAATGCGATAAAATCCAACCTATGCTCGATAGACGCCTCTACAAGAAACCTTCTTTTAGCCAAGTCTTTCAGACCTCTGCTATTCCAAAAGATTCCTTTCAAATTTAGTCATGAAATTTTTTTGCCGTACGGATCCTAGCACTCCTACGCACTGCAGAAGCCGGGTAAATCTTCCACTTCCACTTGCATTTAGAAATGTTCTGACTCTCCAGCCGGTCCTCACAACCAGTCTCAGATGGTCTAACAACGACATTCTCAGATGTATCCTTCTCCTCCTCAGAATCATGTAGGGGAGGTATAAGATCCGCACAAAAATTATCAAGCACCCTGACCCCCAAAGCATCAAAGTCAGAATCATTCATGGGTTTAACCGCTGCTAAGTTACGAATCATCTCTAAAGCCCGCTCTGCCTCTAAATCCAGGATATCATTAACAGAATTTGAAATGTCACTATCATTACTACCTAGTGAAACTCCTAATAGATTTGCATTATTAATAATCTCATCATTAGAAAAATGCAAAATGGAATTAGAGGTATTAACCGACATACCAGTAGTGACCTCAACGTCATGAAGCTTGGCCGCCCTCATGGCGCACCGCTGCTGTATGTCGTCAACCTTCGGATGATCCTGGAGACGTCAGCTCAACCGTCGCCCCTCAGAGACCGGATCCGGAATCCCTCCAAACGCAATAACCTCCCCCCAAGTGACCCTGCTCGGGGTGGGGCCTCCTGCCTCACCCCAAACACGTAGCCGGTCAGCCTCCATGGACGAGCCAGCGGGAACGCCTAAAAGTGGTGGGGCGCTCGACGGCGCCGCCGATGTCGGTCGCGCCCCACAGCACAGAGACGCCGGCACACCGGGGGAGGGGAGTGCATGGGCCACCTGCCCGAACTACCACAGGAGGGGCGGCCACCCTAGGCGCCCCAGGTGAAAAGGGCTCCGAGACCACCTGCCCCGAGCCCTCTCCAGACGGCGGAGCCGCCACCTGCAGCTCCGGCCTCGCGAGAGGAGAAGAGGGTTCCGAGGCCACCTGCCCCGAACCCCCTCCCGAAGGTAAGACCTCCACCACCGAGACCTACCACCACGAGAGGAGAAGAGGGCACCGGGGCCGCCTGCCCCGAGCCCCCTTCAGAAAGCGGAACCGCCCCTTGCAGCTCTGGCACCGCGAGAGAAGAAGAGAGAGCCGAGGCCACCTGCCCCGGACCCCCTCCCGAACGTAAGATCTCCACCACCAGAACCTCGTCCTGAGGAGAGTCAACGTGTTGTGCATGTGAGGGAGTGGCCGCCTGCCTAGACTCCTCTCCCCTGACCGAGATCGGCGAGGCCCCAGGGACGGGGCTCACAGCATCCTCAAAATCCAAACCAGGTAACGCGTGCTCAAAAACCTCTTCAGACTCCAACCGATCACTCCAAAGTCGCGGAGGCACAGAAGCAGGCTCGAAAGACCCAAATCTCAGAGAAGTCATAGGCACCAAGGAGGGTGGTACCGTCCCATCCCCGGCGTCTGAGAAACGGACCCCGGTCCATTGGACAACTCTCGTCCAGTATCATCGACCGGTGTCTCCTTCGCTCCCGAGCTGTCATCTCCCTTGTGCATATCAACATCAGTCCCGTTAGCCGCCTCGGCGAACAGACTCTCATCCTCAAACTCAATCACGAGGTTATAAATCTGACCTCGATATGTCCACTTGACCACATCAGGCACGAACTCAATATCCAGAACACTAACCAGCAGTCGGACTACCATGTGAGCTCTGGTAAAAGCCATATCCACTCTCTCAGTTTTCCCCACCATAATGCCCAAGCTGGCCACGACCCTAGCATCCTGCATCGGCTTCGAGGGAGCCCCGGAAAAGCGCAGCCAAACCTGAGTAAGAGGCTTACCCTGAGGCTCAACCTTCTTCCACTCATGGAACTCGAGGATAGAATCTGTATCCGGCACTTTGCACATCCCAAAACTCAGAAGTCTCTGCAAATCCTCCACTGAAGGGAACTCAACCCTAAACAACTTTGCCTCGAGACTAACGAGCTCCCACTGGAAGTCCCCTGGAGCTAACTCCCTGAGCCTCTGCACAATCTGGGCTTCAGAGACCTCTCCTCTGGTAACTTTGACAATCCCAGTGGTCATGCTCTCGGTCTCGTCAGGAGCCTCCCTCTCATTAGGAGACTCAAAGTACGTGAGTTCAGCACAATACACTCCATACATCATAAGAGACGGTGCCTGATCTCGCAAAAGCGGACATTCCCCCGAGCCATGTGTCGGCTTGCCACAAGTATCACATAATTCAGCCACGCACTCAGCAATAAAATGACCCATCTCTCCACAACGATAGCATAAGATTTTCTCCTTCTTGCGCGCCCATTTGGACGCCCTATCCGAATCAGCCCTGTCTGTCGCCTCCATTGACATTGACCCCATGGTCTCATTCCCGGGTACCTCAGCATTAGCGAGCGCCGTCACCACATCCATAGCCTGACCGGACAACACCGGCTCCTCGGCAGCCCCGCCAGCGGTCGTCTGCTCGACAACAACAGGCGGAGGAGGCTGTCGTGGACGGTACCGGCCACCTCGACCGCCTCGACCAGCACGATGACCGCGGAAACCACCCCGCTGTCGATAGCCCGGGCCAGACGCCTCCTCAACAAAACCACCCGTAGGACCCAGAAAAGGCCTCTCCGCAAAACCATCACTCTGCCAAGCATATCCACGGCCACCACCCGTCGACGAGGATCCACGGTGTTGACCATCCCCATATGCATTGTAACCATCATCTCCCCATTGACCCCGGGGTGTACCCGAAGCACCTCCAACACCCGTGGTTTGCGGCGGCGGTGCCTGCGTCTGCACCGGCCCAGCCCGATTCTGCGTCGGCCGGGCGACGAAGTGAGGCGGCGGGGCTGCCCGAGGCTGCTGACCTGGCGTCACTCCCTGGCTCCCCGGCGTAGGCAGCCTGGGCGGCGCGCAACCCTGGCTCGCAGCGGCACCCCCAGCCAGGCCGTGCGCAGATGGTCGAGGACCGTGAACTGGCCCACCTCGCCCGGCCATAGGCAACACCGCCGAACCCTGTGTCGGTGGCTGAGCACCGGGCAGCAGACCTCCGCCGCGACCCGCCGCCGCATTGGCCACCCCACCGACCACCACAGCTCCCCGCCCCGCAGCAGATGGCAAGGGCATCACACCTCCGTGGCCAGTGCCAGGGGCCGGCAAGGGCGCAGCACCACGGCCGCTGCCAGCGCCCGACGGCGGCGCTCCCGCACGGCCAGTCCGGCTGGCGCGGCGGTTTTTTCCCCGCCGACAGAGCTGCACCGCGGCCCGCCATGGCCCCAAGGGGTGGGATGCGCCGAGCTCGACCAATCCCAGAGGAGCGAGCTGAGGTGTCCGTCGCTGGAAAACCCTAGGGCGCAGGGAGGAAGACGACAACGTCGATCGAACCACGATGCATGCGTCATCCCCCTCGATATCGATCTGGACCGGACTTGTCTGGGCCACATACCCAACAGTCCCCGGCCCAATGATACTCTGCGGCCCAACATCCGTAACGAACCCACATCGGCCCAGGAGCGATTTCAAACACTCCTGACGAGCCGCCCTGATCTGAGACGCTGTGATCGCCGGTGTCGCCGCCGCGGTCACCTCAGGCGCCGATCTAGGCCATGCCCGGCACGGTTTCTTTCTTCGCATCACCGTAATCCACGAGTCTGGCCGAATCAAATCGAAAAGAGTTAGGTTCGGTAAACTTACCTTAGGCAGGGGGCCCTTCCATGGCCGGATCGCCGTCGCCGCCGTTCTCTGATGAACCACACGGCGCAACATCTCCTTATCTCCCGCGTGAAGCCCAACCCTAGCCGGATCATCGGGGGGCAAGATCTTGTCTACTGTCGTCGCTACTTCATATTCATCGTATCCGGCATTGAAGAACTCGCACAGCTGACGAAAGGCGTCGGCGATGGCGGCGTCGCATCCACCTCCTCATCCCCATCATCCTCGTCGGCGTCGGCGAGTGCCCAGAACCGGCCCCCCACCCGCCGAAGGTCGCCGGAGAATGGAGGCGGCGGCCCCGCGGTCACCCGGACGGTCGCCCCCCCCCCCCAGTCGCCCAACGCATAGGCTAAGACAATCTTCTTTCATTCATTCATCAGGTGCCGCAGAACATACATGTAATTAACTAATCTCTTCAGACCAGAGCATATATGTAATTAAACAAATCTCCTGTAACACACACTTGATTACTGCCCATAATTTCTGAAACCATCCTCTCTAGTATATAAAACTAACTTTTGTTTCACAAATGTATCAGACAATGACACATTCTTTCACAAAAGAAATGTGACCAAATTCCAACAGAACATAACTAATTTTTTTAACAAAATTGCATATTCCATATGAACTTCTCAAGCTCCACAGCCGGGAAATGGCCTCTTCACCAGCTATATATCCCATTGCTTGTACATGGATAAGAAAGAAGGTAACTGTGGGCCTGTTTATATGAACAAGAAGGATCACCAAACGAAACAGCAGGGCAAAAAAAACAAAAACAAAAAAAACTAGAGGTCTGGTTAGACCTCATGTACAGAACAAAAATCTATTCTTGTACACTGAGATTCACAAATTCTGGGACATTCTGCAAATAAATCATCCATACCCAGGATATATCAAATACTTCCACATGAAAATGAAGAAGAAAAACATGGCCCCGATCATTCATTCATAGAGCTTAAAACATGATAGAAGGTGACAAAAGTACTACCTCTCTCTCAGTTTACAGGGCGTGCGCGTATCCCTAGGTCGTCAATTTGACCAACCTAATACAAGTCATATATTACAAAAAATATACCAACATAAACTTTGGAGTTTCTACTTTCAAAAGGTATAATTTTTGTGTTATATAGTTTATATTAGGGTGATAAAATTGGCAACCTAGGTAAACGCGCAGGACTTGTAAACTGAAACGGAGGTAGTATGTCAGATTGACAATAAATTATTAGTAGATAACTCCATTGGCACCCACTGTTGTTGGGACTATCAAATTAAAATTCCATATCTATCGGAAAACTAACAAAGCATGAAGGCCTCTTAAATACGAAGAAAGGACATGTGCAGAGGTCATATATACTGATTAAAACTCTCTTTTTAGCAATCGGATTTGGGCTCCTTCATTCAATAAATTATTAGGAGCAGTAGGGCTGCAGGATCAAAACAAATGATGTATATGGCTGCTATAGTGTGCATTGGCATGCTCCATTTGATCGCTGCAAATCCAAACTTGGCATTCACATAAATTTTATTTCTTTCTTCCCTACGGATTCTTCTACCAACAAAAAACATTTAGGCATAGAAATAACTGTTTTCTTTAGTCGAGAGACCATTCACCTGAGCTACAAATGCGAGGCCGACGAGAAAAGCAGGCAAGATCAACAAGAGGAGTAAGACTCGGCAATCGGAATAAAACAGAAGAAAAAGTACCGCATTTCATCAAATAGCTTACAGACAAGTATGGGAAGAGCCATTTCACCTCAGCGTTGAAGGCAAGAACTCGTGGAGAGGGAATGCAGAACAGAAAGCATAAACCTGCACATGGACAAATCGGAGGTGGCAAGGCTAAATACCGTGAGGAACAGAATGCCCAGGAGGAAGGGAGCAGGCAAGGAACCATGACGGACGGAGGCAGCAGAGCAGTGCCGCAGAGGATGGCGTCAGGGGGGTGGTTCCTCAGCGTGGAACCAGCTCGATCAACTCATCGCATCCAGCAAGGTGGAGGAGCATGCGGAGCCCAGGCAAGGTGGAGGAGGACGTGAAGAAGAGTGCGGCGGCTGTTGGGGTATCGAGGAGCATGCGGAGCCCAGGCAAGGTGGAGGAGGACGTGAAGAAGAGTGCGGCGGCTGTTGGGGTATCTATTGACACCCGATTTTGGCATGATCAAGACTTAATTAATATATGGCGGAGAAGTAATCTACATGAAAATGTTCCGCCTTATCGAAATGAACATTTTTCAAGTTTGGCCCATAGTCATCCGATCTTATCTCTAAGGCCAAAGTTGTGTTCGAAGTACCGAGATTTATATCCAGAATACTGTTCGGCTGGTTGCACCCCCGAAACAGCCTCATATGAAAAACTTATCTACACGAATTGTCTTGTCTTGTCAAAATGATCGATTTTGATAGAAAAATCGTCTCAATCCGAGATCATATACGAAAGTTAGAGCCATCAGAGTACGGCCCTACCACGAGGCAAAATATGGCGTGAGGGATTAGACAACAAGTCTGATGGGTTGCCCGAGCTATTTGGTCGTTAAGACAGCCTCGAATGAAAAAAACTACAACACGAAAAATTTCGCTTCGTCGATCTGATTGATTTTAATATGTAAATTATCTCAATGTAAGGTCATACGCAACCTGGAGAGCTAAAACAAGATCAGGCTGAAGTTTGGGCCAGATTCGGGTTGAATCAGAGTTAGACTAGAGAGCTAGGACGATTGAGGTAATTTTCTTGTAAGGAAACCTTAGATGAATATTTTGCTTGTACAGGAACTCTACCGCCTCTTATATATAATGGAGGTGACGGCCTATTGAAACAACACACGATCGACAAATTCATCTACCACTTTTTATCTTCTATCTTTTCTCCTTAACCCTAGTTCTTCTTCTTCCCCATTCTTCGTTCGTTTTCTTCATTATAGGACGGTGAACCTTGAGGCCCTAGGGGCGATCACGTCGACCTAGGGCAGCCCATAGCCGCCGCGCGCCCTGACGGGGTCCTTCTCGGGCGTGTGGGGTTTCGGGTCCTCAAAAGCACCCGCCGGATTGCTTGCGTACCGCGCTTCTAGACGGGTCTCCTTCGACGTGAGTTGTGGTGCATCACCCTCGACGTTGGAGGTATACGGTGACGTGTTCGTGTGGGAATAGTATCCGGAAAGGAGTGCTCCACGGACCGGGATGGATTCATCCTTTGGCGCGGAAGAAAGGGAGAAGACGCCCATTCCATCTTCTCTCTCTCTCCGATATCCGATGCCGAAGCCAGAAAGAAAACAACCCCATGCACCGACGTGTAGGATCAGAAGCCAACGCGGCCTACCCGTCATAGTGTGGGGCGGCTGTGTATGCGTCGGGAGGGTGTGTGTTGACTGCTGCGTCGTGCGTACCAATGTTTGGCCAGCCGCTCCGCACGGATCACGCGTGGGACGTGCGACCTGTCAGTCCATATTATCTCTCCGATGTACAAATACAGGACACCATGCGCACATAACACAAGTCACATCAGGAGACCGACGGGTGGGACCTGGGGCAAAGTAGACCTACCTGCAGTGAAAGCACCCAACCAGCCAAAGCAGCAAGCAGCAACGGCAGAGGCGCACGACGTGTGTGACGCGCGCACGCGACCCTTGACAAGAGGCCACACGAACACCTAGAAACGACTGACCCAGCCAGTCGCTACACAACCAGAGCCCACATGTCATTTGCCCCTGCGAATTCACCGCACGGTCAAAACAGAATGCGACGACGCGCACAAGGATCCAACGCGAAGGAGTACACCGGTGTCCTGTTTGACCAGCATCCGACATCCAAAATTGAAGAAAATCGAGGGAGCTTCGTGAGAGCAGTCTCCCAGCCACCTTATAGGTTTAAATTTTCTCAACATTGCGGAATTTTTTGAGTTCGCGAATAGTTTTTTTAGTTCATGAACATTTTTGCAATGTACCAACATTTTTTGAAATCGCAGCGATCATATTTCAAATTCATGATTTTTTTAATTCACAACTGTTTTGGTATTTACAAATGTTTTTCGAATCTAGAAAACTTTTTTCAAATTCAAAAGCATTTTTTGAATCCATGAATATTGTTCGAATATGTGAACTAAATTAATGGACATTTTTTTTTAAATATATGAACATTTTTGGAATCCACCACGATCATGTTTGAAATCCATAGCATTTTTTGAATCCACAGCGATCATATTTCAAATTTGTGAACATTTTTTGAATATATGAACATTGTTCGAAATGTTTTTTTAATTTGCCGCTACCGTATTTTTAGTCCGCACACATTTTTCTAATTTGCCATGAATTTATTTTGAATCCGCAAAAAATTTTGGAGTTCATGGATTTTTTTTTAGTTCATGAACTATTTACAAATTCACGAATACTTATTTATTCATGAACAATTTTCAAAGCATTGAACTTTTGAAAATTAATGAATGTTTTGTGTTAAGATTAAACCATTCGAAATAGAAAGCAATGTTATACCTTCTCTAGTCAATCCTGACAGGAAAGTTGGATCTGACGTACGTGACTCCTCACGCAGCCGCCTCCTCCCTAACTAGGGTTTCTCTGCCTCGCATCGGTGCCATTGCCGGTATGTCTCGTCTTCGGTGGCCTTAAGGTCATGGGAGTGTGGCGGATCCCGGCCCTTGCGAGTGGCAGGGTTTTGTTTTTAGATGTGTCTTTGAAATTTATTTAGGGTTTGTGCACTACTCAGGAAGGCGAGATGGCGGCGGTTCCCTGAAGATGGAGTATGGTTCTCCTCACCTAGCCCCCATTCGATGGTGCGTCTAGCATCGCTAGTGCGCGTGTGGATGTGTGTCTCCGACGGATCTGTCCTTAGTGAATTTGCTCGGATCTGTTCGTCGTTCGTCTATGTTCATGTGTTTTCAGGTTGGATCCTTCCGATCTATGCTACTCTTCATCGGCGGCGGTTGTTATTCTGGTGCACTGGTCCTATGGTGTCTTAGCACGACAATTTTCTGACTGTCTATTACAACAAGTTTTGCCCGACTCCGCTGAGGGAGGTAGGGGCGATGACGGCAACGCGTCTTTGACTCGCTTCAATGGTTGTAGTCATTGCTAGGTGGTCTACGGATCTGAATGTGATTTTTATCATCTGATGTTTGTTGTACTTTCATGATTAAAAATAAATAGATTGGATGTTTTCAAAAGAAAAGCAATGTGGAAAAATCGGCTAGAAAAGAAATCGATGCCTCTCTCGGGAGCCTCGCACGTTTGTTTTGACTAGAGCAGTGCCCATGCATTGCAACTGAATATAAATATTCTAGTACGTTAGCTTGTGATTTACCTGTTAATAATAATGCGATTGTGTAAATAAATGTTTATCAAATTCTGACCGTGAATTACCTTATATTTGGATTAGAAGTTTGGTAAGTAAATTAAAGTGGAATTATTTCAGGAGGTAAGGAAATTAAGGTGATATAAATTTCCAAGTCGCCCATAACTGCGAACACGACCCTTGGAAAGATTAAACCCTGCAGGGTGTCCCAACTTAGTCCATCATAAACTCTCACGATCCACGGAGGAAAAACCTCCATCTCCGGATAACACGATTAAGCTCGGAACACAGGTGCACAAGACATTTCGACAATGGTAAAACAAAACCAGCAAGACCTCCCGACGTGCTGACACCCCAATAGGAGCTGCGCATATCTCATCTCAAGCCATGTCTGGATGGGTCAAGCTACGAGTAAAACCAATCCTTGAGTTTCCACGTGGTGGCCCCGCAGGTTGCCCGATTTGGACCAACACTCATGAGGAGCATTGGCCTAGTTTGTTGATTAAGAATTCCTCATGTTAATTACTCCCTATGAAAATTTTAGTTGTTATTAGGCAAATGTTAAAACGAAAGTTGGGCCTTGCTAGAAGAGTTTTATTCAAAGCATACTATCAAGGGGGGCCCATAAACCCCGACCGTGTAAGGAACACAAATCAAGGAACGCAACACCATTATGACGAAAACTAAGACGGCACGAGTGGAACAAAACACCAGGCAAAAGGCCGAGCCTTCCACCCATTACCAAGTAAATAGATGCATTAATTAAATAAGAGATATTGTGATATCCCATGATATCCATGTCCAAACATGGAATAACCTGCACCGCACCTGCAAATAGCAACGCTATAAGAGGGGCTGAGCAAAGCGGTAACATACCAAACAACAGTTTGCTAGGAAGGTGGGGTTAGAGGCTGTTTTCCGTGCAATTTGGGAGGCTGGCAAACAAGTAGTAGGTAGAGCGACATAGCTATAGCAACGAGACATCTAGCAAAACAAAGATAATAGTGATATCAAGGAATGATCATCTTGACTAATTGTTCCTCGGCGAGATCGAAACCTGGCTTCTCGTTAACATACTCAATAGGGTCCTTAGACTCGAATTCATCTCCCTATATTACCAAAGAAGAACAAGCATCAAACAAAAAACCATGGCATGGCAATGAACATGTTGTACATGCAATTCTATAATGAATGCATATGCAGAATGTTACGAACGGGGCTATGGTTCTATCAGAACAAAGGTTACGATGTCGGGAAGGAAATGACGAAGACAAGATGGATATGGAAAATTCTTCGCAATCCAAGTATGCGACTGGAAGGAATGGAAGATTTGAGATGAAAAGGATATGAAGATCACCGGAAGCGGATGCACGGATCTGAAACGGTGAGTAAAACAATATGCAATGCAAAACTGACAATAACATCATCATGGCATTTCGCAAGCAACAAACAACAAGCTACAATAGTTCTACATGACAACAAAAGGAATGTAATGAGAGTACTAGTAACATAAAACAAATCATGATTAGTTAGCATGGTTAGAATAGTTTTAGATTAGTGGGAACCATCAAGACAATATGGCAACTTTTATTACTCGCAGTTTCAGACTTGGCAGATTTCAAGTAGACAACAACAATATTATCTTAGCATGTTACCAAGCTTGTGGCAGTTACCTCAGGGCATATAATGGAATGAAATAAATTCTAGCAGCAATATGGCATGAAAATGATCCACTTCATGTGCAAAGGTCACTCATATGATGTCTGCATTAATTCACACAAAAATAGAAAATGGCAAATTATGTAAATATGACATGCAACAAAACTTGCTCAAATGACAAAACTAATGCCTCATATGGATTAGTTGGACTTTTCTACCCCAATTTGATATATAATATGCATATGTTCTTATATGAGAATTCTCGCAAATGCCACAAGTCAAATACTACCCTAAATGGAAATTGACAGAAATGGCTAACTACCTGAAATGGAATGTCCAGATTTGGACGCAACCAGATTTGGAAACATGGCACTTTCTTGAAATGGTATTCATTGGGTTTAGGAAAAAAAGGAGGGTTTAGTCTGTATGACAGTGGCCCTGTGTGTGTGCGCGCCAGTTGGGGCCAGGTGTCATAAGAGAGAAAATAAAAAAGAAGGAGAGTGTTTAGCCACTACTAGGGAAAAGCCGAGCAATAGCGCGGGTTATATTCTTATCAGTAGCGCGGGTGGCCATGCTACTGATACGGCACTACAGCTAATGCTTATCAGTAGCGTGGTCTGACCAGCGCTACTGCTAACTAGGGATAGCAGCAGCGTTTGTCTGAAACACGCGCTGCTGTTAATAGCTGCAGCGCCCTTATGAGAAGAGCGCTACTGCTAAGAGCTCGCTGCTGCTAATGCCATACCCCGTGCTACTGTTATTATTATTTTTTAAAAATCTGGTCCACATTTTGTGCTGCTGAATTTTGTTTTGGGCTTTATACAATAATCTCTAGCATATCATACACATACAAATGTGATCATAGCATATACATAGCGATACAAGTGGTCATCATCATAATCATCATCCAACAGGAAGTGGTCTCTCGTCATCATTTCGAAAATAGCGATACAAGTCTCGAATACTTGCAACTACATCACCATCCATCTAAACAATGATATATGCGAGAAGAGCTATCACTGTGAGTGAGAGAAGAACTATGCAGTACATGAGGCGGCGGTTATGAGTCCTCTCTCGCGCTAGCGTGAACCTCAAGTAACTAGCTTCTGCTTCTTGTTTGCTTTTGAAGCTTTTATAGTTGGCGCCCGAGACCCCATTCACTTGCACCTGACACTCAGGCTACTCGTTGTACACCCCCCAACCTTCCCTTTGTACACGACATAGCACTGCCACATCGTCATCAAGAAGCTAGGTACCTGTTAGAGATGCATCTTCATCAAGAGAATGTACAATCATATGCAACAAAATATACTAGAGCAACACAAAAAAAGGGTTAGCAACTGGATGCAACATACAGTACGCAAACTAATTTACTAGAGGTACGCAGGTCATCATACCGAAACTAACAAAGTAGCATTACGCAAGTTCGGCAGGGACCATGGACATCACAAAGTTTCATCTCTACAGAAAGTATACAAGTTCAACCGACACATATCATCATCATTGGCATCGTAAATCACTAGAAGTTCCATCCTTCCATATCATCGAGGATGGAACCTAGCTTCTTAAACGGCGTGAGGTCATGACGTTGCATGCCTATGCGAGTTCGGACGTCAGCTCGCGATATAGGTCCGTGGTGGAACATCCCCTTCTCATCGACGACTTCTTTCATGATGATCATTGCAATGTCCCTTTGGATGCGAAACAAGTCATCTCTAAGTTTATAATCCGCTTCTCCATGAGATTCTAGCCACTTGTGGATATGATCATCATTTCTGCTGTTAATGCGAAGCTTTTGGTGATCCGTGTTGAACTGAATCATGAGATGGACGATGTAGAATCCATCCTTCTTGCTTGGTTTTGGGACATGGATGCAGGAGAAGTTAGTTTTATGCGCGAAACCCATCTTCTTGTTCCTTTGTTTCTTGATATGCACGTGGCCACCTCTAAAGTCAAGCCTTGGAGAGCATCATCTAGAATATTCATTATGTGGGTGTAGTCCTTTTCTCGTAGTCTCCGGAAGGGTCAAAATACACATGGGAGACTTGCGGGTAAAGAACGATAAGGACGACGCTACCGTTGTTGGGGAAAAGACACCTCAAATTATTCCCCATATGAGAGAGAAGGAATGATTGAAATGTACGAAAGGGTTGTCCGAATCGACTTACTTTGGATGATAAGGCACGAGGACAATTTCCCGGTCCTTATTCTGTACCATGAAGTTTTGGAGGTACTCCCTAGCAGTTTCACGCTCAGAGTCACCGAACTCAAGAAGGGCTCGTGCATGTAGTATGGATCCGCCACACAGATTTGCAAGACTTTTTCTCTCTTCATGACAGAGCTCATATGTAGCGAAAAAAGGCGGATGATTGTAAAATCGAGCCGCCTTGTCAGAAAAATCTTGAAGATATGGTCAAACCGCAGGAAGAACACCTCCGCGGGCTGTGTGTCGACGTAGCACTTCCCTTAGGCATACGAGCTGCGTATGTCGGATATCCTGGATCCTTCAAGGCTAGTAGGCTTTTCTCAGTCAACAACACATGGTCGTGCAGTCTCCTGCGATCCCTTGATAGTCCCTCCAGCGGTTTCGACGGTAGCATCGGCTCGCCCGTGACATGAAAAATGGTCGCACCTTTGATGGGTACTGAGGGTGTCCCGGACTAGGGGGTGTCCGGATAGCCGAACTATCATCATCGGCCGGACTCCAAGACTATGAAGATACAAGATTGAAGACCTCGTCCCGTGTCCGGATGGGACTTTCCTTGGTGTGGAAGGCAAGCTTGGCGATACGGATATGTAGATCTCCTACCATTGTAACCGACTCTGTGTAACCCTAGCCCTCTCCGGTGTCTATATAAACCGGAGGGTTTTAGTCCATAGGACAGAACAACAATCATACCATAGGCTAGCTTCTAGGGTTTAGCCTCCTTGATCTCGTGGTAGATCCACTCTTGTACTACCCATATCATCAATATCAATCAAGCAGAGTAGGGTTTTACCTCCATCGAGAGGGCCCAACTCGGGTAAAAACATCATGTCCCTTGTCTCCTGTTACCATCCGCCTAGACGCACAGCTCGGGACCCCTACCCGAGATCCGCCGGTTTTGACACCGACATTGGTGCTTTCATTGAGTTCCTTAGTGCCGCCACAATCGTGAAGGATGCCTCTTCCGCCTTTAAAGACGGTACCATTGCCAAAGGAGCTTTGGCAGCCGCCAAACTATCCGCTAGGTGGTTTTCTATGACCGCTGCTCGCCGCCGCTCGACGATGACCTCTCGGGTCATCAAAAGCGATCTTCACATCAACTCGAATTCACCGAGCAGCTGGATCCGATGGAGCTCTCTTAGAACGAGCTCTTGGATCGCATCGCCGCCTCAGGAGTCGCTTCTGATCACGATTAGATTGGGCTTAAACCGATCCGAGAGAGATTAACTCTCCTCAGTTACCCACCACGTTGTGGTGGTAGAGGAACAACGCGACGACTCTTCTTCTATATTAAAGACCAGTTATGTCCGGACTCGATCCCCCATGCCGGATTCCCATGAGGGGCGGACGTCGATCAAGCATCAACCTAAAGTCAGGCAGCAGACCAGATTCGTTGGACGACATCCAGCAATCCAAGCTTCCAAATTCGGAAACTTTTCGGCCCTTGAGCCTCAAGTTGGGCAGGGCTCCGGACTTAATTCCACCCGCCCACCCAAACATAAGCGATCTATCTCAAATCCGGCAAGAGCCCACGGAGACAGTACATCATTACTGTGCTAGATTCCTCCTGGTTGTGGACAGGAGAAAGGACTGCCGTGAGGAAAGCGCAATCTCAATTTTCTGCAACAATTGCACGGACAAGGGAATCACGAACGCCATAAGTCGCCACGAAATTACACGCTTCGCCAACCTAGCGTCCATAGTACGAAAGTACTGTGTGATGGAGAGTACCTGGAAAACCAAAACTAAGTTTTGGGCAATCCAGCTTCGAACACAACCCTAGTCCGAAACAAAAGGGTGCATCATGCTCAGGCACCCGGGACAAAAACCAAAAAGCAAAAACCCCATAAAGGGCACGGAACCGTACTGGAGGGATGGCTCAGTGGACCCTATAAAATCCATAGTACAGAGGGCGCCACTCCAACACATAGCCATCGAGCATGTTGGATACTACGGTAGGTGGCCAAAAGTGGCGAAGAGCTTCTAGCCCCGGAGAACCAGCCCAACAGTACCAGTACGGTATTAACAGTCTTCGAGACTTTCGCATCAAATAATATGCGGAAACGAACAATCCGCAGCCTCGCCGAAGTATACCAAGTAGCAACAACAAATCCATGGAGCGACACGGCTATCACCTTCAACGCCAATGATTTAACCTAAATTCCGAACAGCCCGAGCACCAGCCGCATTGGTCCTCAGTCCAATATTGGACAGCTTTCGTCTTACCAAGGTACTCATGGATGGAGGCAGCGGATTAAACCTCATCTATGAAGAAACCCTTTGAAAAATGGAAATAGACTGGAGCCGCATTGAGCGAAGCAGCACAACCTTTAGAGGAATAATCCCTAGTCGGGAAGCATGCTGCACAGGAAAAATTACACTAGATGTGGTGTTCGGCTCGCCGGACAACTATAGGTCCAAGGAGGTCACGTTCCAAGTGGCCCTGTTCAGCAGCGGATATCACGCTTTATTAGGGCGAGAGGCATTCACAATTTTTCAAGCTATACCCCATTATGGGTACATGAAGCTTAAAATGCCCGGGTCCAATGGAATCATCACTCTTGTCAGTGATCTGGACATAGCACTCCGCGCTGAAAATAAGACAGCCGCACTAGCCCTAGAGGCACTATCCGAAGCCCTAGCGGCAGAGGAACTCATCACACAAGGCCCACGGTGAACAGGGGGCGATGTGATACTCGATAAGAGATCCAAGTCCACCTCTTTTAAACCAGCGGACGAAATAGTCAAATTCCAAGTCCATCCAACGGACCCCACAAAGACGGCCTCCATTGGGGCACAATTAAACCACGATGTAGACGCCAGACTACGAGAATTCCTTCGAAAATTGGGACATCTTTGCACGCACCCTTCAGATATGCCAGAATCCCACGCAGTTGGTAGAGCACAGCCTAAACATCCTAAAAGGATTCAAGCCACCAAACAGGCTCTTGGCGATTTTCCGAACCCAAAAGACAGTAATGGGAGAGGAGCTAGCCAAACTATTAGAAGCCGGATTCATCGAGACATCAAACATCCGGACCGGCTAGCAAACCCGGTAATGGTACCAAAAAGGACAAATCTGGCGCTGTGGTGTCGATTTTAAAGACCTTAACAAGGCTTGTCCAAAGGATCCTTTCCCCTTCCCCGCATCGATCAAATCATCGATGCTACCGCAGGCACGATTCATTGTGCTTCCTCGACGATACTCCGCTACCATCAAATCAAGATGGCGGAGATGACCAAGCATAACGGCATTCATTACTCCATACGGACCATTCGCTTCAACATAATGCCCTTCGACTCAAAAACACCGTGCAACATATCAGCGCATGATTCGGACATGTCCGCTACCTAGATCGGCAAAACAGTGGAGGCATACGTAGACGATGTGGTCGTCAAGACCAAACACATCGAAACTCTAGTAGACGATTTGAGGCTCACATTCGACAACCTTCGAGCATATGACATTAAGCTCAACTCGAAAATGCATTTTCGCGCATCACCGGAAAGCTCTTGGGCTTCATTGTATCCGGTAGAGGAATTGAAGCAAACCCAGCCAAGATCCGAGCTCTGTCTTAGTTGGATATCCCAAAAGACCTCAAACAAATACAAAAATTGACTGGATGCGTGGCGGCTCTAAGCCGCTTCATCTCCCGTTTGGGAGAAAAGGCATTACCCCTCTATCGCCTCCTCAGGCGCACCGAACACTTCGAATGGACGGATGCTGCCACGGCCAGACTCGAAGAAATAAAGGCCATATTGGCAACAAATCCGGTCCTGGCAACACATCAAGTTGTAAGCACGGTGCTCGTCGTCGAACGAGAAACAGAAGGGCACAAATTCCCTCTTCAAAAACCAGTGTACTACGTATCCACTGTCTTAACTCCATGCAAGTCCCGGTACCCACATTATCAAAAGATAGCATACGCGGTGTTCATGGCATCTTGGAAGCTGCGACACTACTTTCACGAGTGTTCGATAACAGTGGCCTCCGAAGTACCTCTCAACGACATTATAAACAACCGCGACGCGATGGGTAGGATTGCAAAATGGGCCATCGAGCTCTTACCATTCGACATAACCTACAAACCACGGCGAGCTATAAAGTCGCAAGTTTTGGCGGACTTCATCGCTGAATGGACTGAAGCCGAACTCCCCAAAGAGTATGACGCATACTCCAATTGGATCATGCACTTCGACGGCTCTAAAAGTTGGCCGGCTTAGGGGCTGGCCTCGTCTTGACGTCCCCAACCGGAGATACAGTCCAATACGTACTTCAAATAATGTGCACGGACTCCAACAACGCAGCCGAATACGAGGCCCTTCTACATGGTCTCCGGATGGCAATCTCCATGGGCATTCAACGCCTAGAGGTGCACGGGGATTCAAACCTCGCAATATCCCAAGTAAATGGAGACTTTGACGCCAAGGATCCGAAAATGGCAGCCTATCCTAACGCCGTCTTAAAAATGTCAGCTCGGTTCGAAGGACTCGAATTCCACCATGTAGCCCGGGATAATAACCACGCAACCGACATGTTGGCACGCATCGGCGCAAAACGCGACACCATCCCTCCAAACATCTTCCTGGAGCGGCTCTTTAAGCCATCCATATTATGGGAAGAGGAGTCCGGAAATAACAACCCGGAACCAGCCGCACCACCCAACACGGAACATTCTGACACAATTGGTGGCTCAGCCAATGAAATAACACCTTCATTTCACGAAATAATGGCAGAATTGCCCCATGGATTTGAACCATTCCTAGCCTACTTAGTTAGGCAGAACTTCAAGACCAAAATGAGGCCCATTGCATAGTTCGCGATCTAAAGCCTACAAGGTCCATGAGGAGAACTTTATAAGAAAAGCACAACCGAGTCCTTCAAAGCTGCATCTCCAAGAGGAAGGGCGAAATCTCCGGCTGAAATTCACGCCGACTCGGCGGGCACCACGCCGCAGCTCGGGCCCTTGTGGGCAAGGCCTTCCATACAGATTTTATTGGCCGATCGCTCGGGCGGATGCTCAGACTTAGTCCAACGATGCGTCGGTTGCCAGCTCTTTGCTAATCAAAGCCACATGCCACCCACCGCCTCAAAACTATACCCATCACCGCCGCTTATGTGCAGGGGCTTGACATGGTTGGACCCCTTAAAGGGCAAACCCACAAGCAAAAATACCTATTGGTCATGGTGGATAAATTCACCAAATGGATAGAGGCCAAGCCGGTTAAAACAGCCGAATCCGGACCTGCGATAGACTTCATATCTGGGGTAGTACACCGTTATGGCGTCCCCCACAGCATCATAACTGATAACGGCACGAACATCACGGCTGACGAGGTTAAACTCTGGTGCAAAAACATGGGCATCAAGCTCGACTACGCTTCAGTCTATCACCCGCAAACTAACGGTCAAGTCAAACGAGCAAATGATCTAATCATGAGCGGCATCAAACCCAGGTTAGTGCGGTCCCTCATGGAATCTAACACGCACTGGGTAGAGGAGCTCGACTCCGTACTCTGGGGGCTGCGGACCACGCCAAACCGTACTACCGGATTCACACCATTTTTTATGGTATACGGCGCAGAGGCAGTTTTGCCCTGCGATATAATTCATGACTCACCTCGCGTGCGCATGTACGAGGAAAGAGAAGCCGAGTTGGATCGGCAAGACAGTTTGGACGCCCTAAAAGAGGAGCGCGACGTGGCGAAAGCTTGTTCCGCATTCTATCAGCAGCAGGCTCGAAGATATCAAAGCAGAGAAGTACGAGCCAAAACTTACAATGTTGGCGAACTAGTTCTACGCCTGCCGGACAAGAAAAAGGACAAGCTCAAGCCCAAATGGGAAGGTCCCTTCATCATCGACCAAGTCCTGACCGGCGGAGCATACTGTCTGCGAAACGCATCGGACAACCGACTCGAGCCGAACCCATGGAACGCAGCCCGCCTCCGAAGATTCTACGCCTAGCGCGGACTCAGAGTTCGTCTCCTTCCTTCGTCCACATTTTATACTTCAGTTGTCTTTTGTTTCTCTCTTTTCTCCTCCCCTTTTCATAGAGCCTTTGAGGGCTAATCTGCGCATTGTTCGCACACACTTGACGTGCTACTCGCACTCATTATACCTGGGGGCTTCTTTAACAGAAGCTTATTTATACGGGCTTTATGCCCAACACATGTGTCAAACTTCCGCATGTACCTTTTATTCACCATTATATGCATCGATATGACTTCGTTTTGGCCAAGCTGGGTTGCTCGGCTCTGTGCTTACCCCTCGCTCCCGATTGTTCGGCTAGGAGGTAAAGGAGCACCTCTGCGATTGTTATCATTGGTCACCGGATGTGTACCTCGGATCGGGTGAAGCCGAAAGCTAGCGTTCTTAAGGGAATATTCGGTTGGTGACTTGAAAGATGATTTTTTACCTATCTATTTGTCTGCCCCCAGATGCTTTTCTGCTCTTTTCGCAGTCCGGACATGCACTTTAGGGCATGACTCCCAGGGAAAGGAACCCCTAACGAAACTATTCTCCCTCGAAGATGTTTCTTACTAACCATGTAATATAACATAACTAGTTGGGCACTTGTCTGATAAAGCACTAATGACCCCTACGCCTGGTCTCCATGCATGCCCCGGTTTTTGCATAACCGCGAGGGTATTCGGACACACTCCGGACTATGGGGTCCCGAGGTTGAAGCGAAAAGGTCCGCAAAGACAAACGATCTACAATCCGCTAGAAGGCATTATACATGTCATTTTAAAATACATCGTCAAATTGACTGATTGTACTCCTCTTCAATCCCATCTAACAGTTGTCTAATTTACTGATCCGTTAGAATACTTAGCGCCAACTCTACTTGGCCGTACATTAAGCTCACAGGATCTCCTTCCCATCGGGCCCCACAGTCCGACCTCGGCCATGTGGTTCGGATCCGCCTTCGTGTACCGCGTCTTCACCATGGCCCAGGCCTCCCTGGCGCCTTGACGGCAGGCTGATATCTTCCACAGACGGAAGCGCTGCCGTGCTCCCTGAAGCTTCTCCGCAAGCCCTCCAAGACCCTCGGGTAGGGAGACGGACGGCCATAAGGCCTGGGCGACGCCACTCATCGCCTGCCGAACACGTTCGTGTAGTTGCAGCAGCTCGGGAAGTTGGTCACCTGTTGAACCGGGCATTTCCTCTGCAGGGCGACCTGTGAGCACACCTACAGACACATTTCTTTCAATCGACTTCCTCGTCGAACTCTTCTTTTCAAAAGAGTTTGCTCAAGCACTTACTGTAGATGTCGCGACGAAGCCGCCGATTCTCCTTCTGGTCGACACCTGGACCCGAACATCTTTTAGTTCTTTGCCCAGCTGGGTGTTGGCATCTTGGAGTTTGTTCCTCTCCTACTGCACCCTCATAAGCACCTTCTCGCCGGCCGTCAGCTGGCGTAGCAGATGTTGCTTGTCTGGATCTAGTCCGGCGCCCTCTGCAATATTATTGTCAGACTTACACACACACCACACTTCATAAACTACTTATCTTTTCGAAGTATGTATTACCAGAGGGGATCTCTGTGGCTCCCCCTGAGGTGGCTAGTGCGGCCTCAAGTTGGGCCTTTCACTCTTGAAGCTCCTGGGACAGGTGGGTATTCTTCTCCGTAAGATCCTGCATAACAAATGATCCTTAAATCAGTTATTTTAACTATTTTAAGTCTCGGGGGCTACTGGCATATATAACTATTAAAATTCCTTACCCGTATGTCTTTCACATACTGCTCCGTGGCTGTTGTTAAACCGTCTTGACCGGCACGGAGGTGCGCGTCTCCCGCATTAAAGGCATTCAACGCCTCTGGGGAGAAACACGCGTCACGAAGAACTGTCCGGCGGCGCCTGTGATTCATGGCGCTCTCCACCTCAGACCTGGTGGCGGACAGCCTGTCGGCATCCTCCGTTCGAGGAGCATCCGCTCGCGCTTTGCGCCGCCTCCCCTCCGGACCAGGTGTTGGAGCCTGGCTGGCGGAGGCTTGGTTGGCAACCTCTCCGGGCACAGTCCAGCGAGCGCTCTTTCTCCTGGAAAAGTCATGAGCATTAATATACCTCCCAGGAATCTTTCCCTTAAAAACGGTGGCGCGCTATATCGTTGCGGCGAAGTTTCGATTCGCACCGCACCCCTCTTCCGCCTGCTGGGCCGAACTGACCCTTGTCGGTCAGCCGCCACGGGTTCGGCTTCCTGCCTTGAAGGCACCTCCTGCGAGACACCCTTGGTATAGGGTGGTCAGAAATAAGCGTGGATGAAGTAATGGTGTCAGGACTCCGGTCATAGTTACCTGGGAAGCCGGAGATAAACCGGGGTAGTCAGCCGTAATGGCGACTAGAGCATTGTCCATGCTGAGTTGGTGGAACACCCCGTCAATCAGCTCCACCTCTATGTCCGGATCCTCTCCGGAGGCTGGATCGAGGGATCTTCCCGGATCCTCGGGTTGTGGAGTCGGACTGTGTATGCCCTCCACATCCCGGCGCAGTTCCTGCGTCGAAATCATAAAGTAAGACACTTAACTTTGAAAGCACGGATCGGATAGATAGACGTCCGCTTACCCAGCTCCGAGGGTTATTCATGGAGAATCCATTCAATGGACTCGTGCGGAGGAAGTCCTCCTTCTCCCCCTTGTACAAGCCGGACAGGACACCAGATCGGCGGCCGATCCCGGTCCCTTGCGGCCGTGACGGGTGGCGTCATTCTCCCCGTTGAAATCCCACATGGGGTGGCCCCTATATTGGAGCGGCTGCACCCCTCGCATAATGCACGTGGCCATGACTCCAATCGTGGTCAATCCGGAATGGGCCAGCAACCTTATCCGGCCCATCAGATATTGGACGCTCCTATCATCTTCCCGTTGAGGGCTCCGCAGGCGCCAACTCATGTGTTTCTTCAGAGGAGCGTTGCTGAACTCCGGGAGGCCGATCCGAACTGGGTCCGGCAGCGGAGCGTCTTCCATATAAAACCATTCCAAAGGCTAGTCTTCGGATGCCTTCTTCGGGGTTCCGGATAGATATCCGGTCCCGACAATGCGCCATATTTCGGCTCCGCCCACTTGATATATTGACCCCTCGCGAGAACGGGGTACGAGGCAAAACAATCTCTTCCACAACCCAAAATGGGGTCGATGCCCAAGAACAGCTCGCAGAGAGCTACAAAACACACAATGTGCAAAATGGAGGCAGGTGTAAGGTGATGAAGCTGGAGTTCGTAGAACTCCAGGAGCCCCCGGAGAAATGGATGTATGGGAAATCCGAGCCCCCTTATTAGATAAGGGACACCTGCTCTCCTTTGGAGGGATTGGGGGTGTTCTCCGCCTGCTTTCCACCTTTGTAGGTGGCCAGTCCGGCTCGAACCGGGACCATGAAGGCCGGAGGAAGGTATCCCTCCGCTTGGAGCGTCACCAGCTCGCTGTGCGGGACGGAACATCTCCTCCAATTTCCTGGCTGAGGGCTGGGAGCACAAGAGGAGGAGTCACGTCGACTGTCCATGATGGAGTGGATTTTGTCAGAGGCGCTCCGATGAGTACTTGCGGAAGGAGAATGGTGTGATTTGGATCTAGATCCTTGCCTCTCTTATAGGCAGCTTATTTGTGCAGCTTGGGGGTAAAACGTAAAAATACCCTGGCTTTTCGCATTCATACGACACGTGGAAGAGGGCCATTATTGGGCGTGGAAGCCAAGGAGCGCAACATTTATGAGGAAGCCGGACACTATTCAGCAAGCACATGGAATTTGGAGGAGAACCCGCCTTGCAACGCCGAAGACAATATACGCGCCGGACTCGTCGTCATTGAAGCCTGGTTCGGGGGCTACTGAGGGAGTCCTGGACTAGGGGGTGTCCGGATAGCCGAACTATCATCATCGGCCGGACTCCAAGACTATGAAGATACAAGATTGAAGACCTCGTCCCGTGTCTGGATGGGACTTTCCTTGGCGTGGAAGGCAAGCTTGGCGATACGAATATGTAGATCTCCTACCATTGTAACCGACTCTGTGTAACCCTAGCCCTCTCCGCGTCTATATAAACCGGAGGGTTTTAGTCCATAGGACAGAACAACAATCATACCATAGGCTAGCTTCTAGGGTTTAGCCTCCTTGATCTCGTGGTAGATCCACTCTTGTACTACCCATATCATCAATATCAATCAAGCAGGAGTAGGGTTTTACCTCCATCGAGAGGGCCCGAACCTGGGTAAAAACATCGTGTCCCTTGTCTCCTGTTACCATCCGCCTAGACACACAGTTCGGGACCCCCTACCCGAGATCCGCCGGTTTTGACACCAACAGGTACCTCTTCAGAATCCATCGTCTGGCTGCTATGTGCTCTGGCTTGTTTTCAGGCAGCTGAGCCTATCTTCCCCGATCTATTCCTCTCCTTTTTCTTGGGAACACCTTCCAGAACCTTCCTTAACCCCTACCCCAGTGCTCCCGGGCTAAGCACTGTACAACCCTCGGCTAGTTGAGCTTGTGTTGAGGCGGCATCTTCAGGCGTGTCCTGTGAGGATTTCATGAAGAGAGACTTCTTGCAATCCCTGCTAGGACGTTCCTGCTCGAGAAAATCATCCATATCCTCATTAGCATGCTGATAGCCCGAGTCGTCATATGGCTAACTCATCATATCTAAGTCACCTTCATAGGCGCCTGTATTGAGAAAACCCATTGGGTCCTCCATATCATCATCCATTCTTTGTTCTACGGGGCCGATTACATCAGCCACTACTGGACCCCCTTCATCACGTCGTCCGCCGCTCTCACCCTGCACTACAAGAGCTGGTAATTGCGTAGGCGGGGTGGTGGTCTCCATACATGCTTGTTGATGTGTAGTTATTGGTGTGCTCTTGGTCGGCTCTAGACGAAGAAGATTCTTCGGCCATAGCAGCACCCAACTCTTGTAGCTTCCAATCCGCAGCGGGGTATCATCGTCCTCTCCCCCAAGCCGTACTGGAGGAGGCAAATCCTCATGCCCCGATTTCACACCAGACAAGTTAACCCTGAAGTGCCCAGCGGGCATCGGCTGGTTGTGGAACTGAGTTGCAAGGGCTTTGTTATCACCACCTTTCCCATGTCCACCTTCTGGCCTTTGATCAAGTAGAGTATGGTGCACGGGGTTTCGTCGGCCTGCAAACACATGTCTGTGGCGTAAAACATCCGAAAGGCAACGAAAATGGAATATTCTATATATATATATATATATATATATATATATATATATATATATATATGTTTGTGCGACATGTAATTACCGTGAGGGCGTCGAGCTCATCCAAAGACGAAGGCCCGCCTAGCGCGCCATAGACTGAGGACAGGTTGCTATGAGCGGGTGCAGGTACGGATGCTGGTGCGAGAGCAGGCATGGTTGCATGAGCATATGATGGTGCGGTGGTGTTGTTCACCGAGTTGCTCCCGACGAAACTGGGCATGGGGAAATCATGTACCATCTTGTCTGGATTTTCCTTCGTCCAGTTGATGATAGTCGGGACCAAGTTAGTAGTGAAATCATTTCTGCAGGCATTTACAGCTGCATCTACTACCTGCTTTAGTAAGTCATGTTTCTCCTCGGATGCTTTTTGCGCGTCCTCAACTGCTTTTTCCTCGACCGCAAGCTTCACCTTCTTGTTGATGTCCGCCTGACTAAACTTCTTTTTCTGCTTCTTGGCCTCCGGGCCCTCGTT
Source organism: Aegilops speltoides (assembly GCA_021437245.1). Taxonomy (NCBI): domain Eukaryota; kingdom Viridiplantae; phylum Streptophyta; class Magnoliopsida; order Poales; family Poaceae; genus Aegilops; species Aegilops speltoides. The sequence continues at coordinate 277,879,149 of CM038147.1, read as the reverse complement.
GTAAAACACCTTCCACGTGGCGCCGTCTCCAGCGCCGTGCACACGTCCATATTGTGGCCGCTGGCCCAAAGGAAGTCCCTTAAGTTCGTTCAAGGCCCGGTTGAGAGGGGTGTCCCACTTGGGCCTCATGGTGAAGTACGGCTTTAGGCTTCAAGCTGGTGTTGCTTCCCCTGTAGAAGGAACGCGAACCGTTTATGAATGTGTAGTCGACTTGATCAGGAGCTAAATGTAAGGTGGTAAAATAATAATTACCAGTAATCTAATTAATCTCCTTGTGATCTCGTCCGTGTAAAAAACCTTCTTTTTCTTGTCCCACTTGTAGCGGCCCCTGATGAAGTCATGCTCCCAAGGGATTGGTGAACTTTGCGAAGGGGTCTGGGAGACCCGCGGCTTCATGTTCCACGTCCTACTTATCCCATATGGGCCTTTTGCCAAGGTAGCCATGGCTTTCGAGGTGATGCTTCCCCGTGTTCCTTTGCTGAAGGCTCTTGAATTTCGCAGCCTTAGCCTTGGCTGCCTCGGTAGCGCAAGTGTCCTTGAACTTTTTGAACTCCTCTTCCGTAAGTGTCGGATTTTCCTCCAGAATCTTGGACAGGGGTTCCTCAGCCTCAATAGCTCATTTCACCCTCCCTTTCCAAGAGGCCAAGTCATTGCTGAACATGCCCATGGCGTGATTATTAATCTTTTTCATCTTAGGATCATCCAATGGTTGTTCTATGCTATCATCCCAGTCGGGGAAATCGAATCTCTTGTGCAACTTCGTCAGGAGCAACTGCCTCAAATGTTCTTTACTCCTTAAGTCATCGTCGTTGATGCTTGCGCATTCCCGTAGGATGCATCCTACTTGGTTCCCATAGCAATTGCGAGGTTCTTCTGGCTCTTATGGCTCAAACTTGCCAGGTGTCATCTTTGTGATCACCAGTCGTCCGATGCCAAGTTTGTTAGGTTTTCGTATCCTCTGCTTCTTCTACTTCTTCTCTCTGGTATTGGCGTCGGTATCTTTCCCGTCGGTACCTTCCTCGCTGGTACCTTCCCTGTCGGTACCTTCCCTGCCGGTCTCGGCACCACCATTGGTGTCGGCACCGTCGGCGTCGACGTCGGCGTCAGTACCATCATCAAGGACGACCTGCAAACCTTGACTTTGCTTAGCAGTCAAACAGTCGAGGTACTCTTGTTCACCCTCATAATCCATCTCGTCTGCATCTTGGTTAGAAGGCCCAGTTTCTTCGTTGTTCGACATGTTTCTATGATTAAGTCTCCTCGTTTAATTCTAAAACTATAAAAAAATGAGAAGTGAGATAAGAAAAGATCTATGTTTGCCGGAATGCCGTTCCAGCAACTCCCGGCACTCGATATGCCTACTTTCTAGCACAAGTCATGTCAAAATTCATGGAAAACTTTGGCATGACCTTTGCTAAAAAGTGGACATATTGAGCGCTTGAAATTCATCGGACAGAAATGAATCAACATCCCGGCGAAACATAGGCCACTCGGATCATTTGCCCTGCACATCACATGTCCAAATGACATGTCCAAATTCCAAATATGACATGTCCAAATCACATATCCACATATCACATGTCCACTTCAAATTTGCATATAAAAGGAAGAAAAATATAGAACTTGAAGAAAAATATAAATGCAAGAATTCATGCTTTTTTAAAATATAGAACTAACCTGTCCACTTCAAATTCTGTTATTTTTAAATAGCAACAATTTCTTTAACTAAAAAATTTAAATAGCAACAATTGTTTTAACTAATCTGTCCTAGGTTTCATACTAATCCTAATTAACTAACTAGCACTATAAAATTTAAATAACAACAATTGCTTTAACTAAAAAATGCAAGAAACCTATATAATCAATTATGTTTTTTGTTACACAAAAATAGCCTAGGGTTCATACTATTACATACGAATTAGCACTAAATAGCAGAGAAGAGGGGAGGGGAGAGGGCTTACAGAGGGCAGAGAGAGAGATGGGGTAGGGGGAGACGGCGCGGCAGTGAGGCGAGGCGGGGGCGAGCGCCGGGGTCGAGGGAGACGGGGTCGAGCGTAGGGTCAAGTCACTGGGCGAGTCTTGAGGGACGGGCGCGGGTTGGTTGGGGGTCGATCACAGACGGGCCGAGCGCCGATCGAGGGTCGAGCACCGGGTCGAGGGCTCCGTGGCATGATTTACACTGGGGAAGAGGGAGGGGGATTTGGGGGAAGAGGGAGGGGGATTTGGGGGAAGAGGGAGGGGGATTTGGGGGAAGAAGCAGAGGGAGTGAGGATTTTGGGGGTTATGTCGAGATAGCAGTAGCGCATTCCGGCAAACGCGATATAGCTTAGCTATAGCGCATTTGCGAAGAATGCGCTACTCTATTTTAGAAAGCTATAGCGTTTATTTCAAAAAGCGCTACTGCACCTATAGATAGCGATAGCTTTTTCCTGTAGAAAACACTACTGCTATGACCTGTAGCAGTCTTCCTGTTTGTTTCTTCTATTTTCTTTTCCTTTATTTTCTCTCCCTTTTCTTTTATTTTATTTTCCTTTTTTCCGAGAGCAGTGAACGAAGGAATGGTGACACAATGTACACAAATAAGGCAATATATATTACATCATTTGACGGTTATGTATGTATACAAGATGGGAACATATATATTACATTATTTGACCAATGCATAATGGGCAAGTGTGTACACAAAATGGCAACATATATATTACATCATTTGACCGATAATGTATGGTAACTCAGCGTTGACGTTTTCGTTTTTGAATGAGCTTCTTTCCCTTCTTGTTCATTGAAGAATAATTGAGCCCCTCATTGTGACTTTTGCTTTTCCATGGAGTACGATCTTTCTTAGGTAATGTAGTATTGATTCTTATTTTGATATATACTTCATCGTCATCGTCATCTTCCCTCATTGGGTTACTTTACTGATCGTAGTCTTCCTCATTGGCGACTCCATCCATTCCAATGATGTTTCTTTTGCCTCTCTGTCACGCCCAATATGCGACCCTATCCAAAAGGAACTCGAAGGTCCCACAAGGGATAGACCCGCATATTGAGACGCTTTTGCAAGGTGGATATCATTACATCAACATTACATAAAAGATAGGGATACATCCAATACATACAATGTCACATGAATACAACAATATCACATACAAGAACAACATCTGACTACGGATGAATCATAAACAGAAACTCAAACAATATCCACCCTGCTAGCCCAGGCCGCCGACCTGGAACCTATCCCCTGATCGAAGAAGCAGAAGAAGAACTCAAAGCAAGCAAGCATCGCTCTCACGCCACGAGGACTCAGCAATCCCATTACCATGGGTATCAAGACTAGCAAAGCTTAATGGGAAAGGAAGGGGTAAAGTGGTGAGGTTGCAGCAGCGGCTAAGCATATATGGTGGCTAACATACGCCAATGAGAGCGAGAAGAGAAACAAAGGAACAGTCGTCAACTAGCAATGATCAAGAGGTGATCCTAAACTCCTACTTACGTCAAACATAACCCAGAAACCGTGTTCACTTCCCGGACTCCGCCGAGAAGAGACCATCACGGCTACACACGCGGTTGATGCGTTTTAATTCGGATCAAGTGTCAAGTTATCTACAACCAGACATTAACAAATTCCCATCTGCCACATAACCGCAAGGGCTCTCGAAAGTTTAAACCTCGCAGGGTGTCCCAACTTAGCCCATGACAAGCTCTCGCGATCAACGAAGAATAGACCTTCTCCGGGAAGACCCGATCGCCTCGAATCCCGGTTTACAAGACATTTCGACAATGGTAAAACAAGACCAGCAAAGCCGCCGATGCGCCGACAATCCCGATAGGAGCTGCACATATCTCGCTCTCGTGGCAACACCGGATAGGTTAGCCTACGAGTAAAACCAGACCTCGAGTTGCCCGAGGGGCCCCACATCTGCCGGTTCGCACCAGCACTTAGACAAGCACCGGCCCCGGGGCTAAATAAAGATGACCTCGAGAGAGCGACTCCCAAGGGAAAAGTAGGTGGTGGTGAGGCAAATGGTAAAAGTCAATGTTGGGCCTTCTTTGGACAAGTTTTATTCAAAGCGAACTGTCGGGGGTCCCATAAATCACCCGACCGCGTTAGGAACGCAAAATCCGGGAACATAACACCGGTATGACGGAAACTAGGGCGGCAAGAGTGGAACAAAACACTGCATAAGGCCGAGCCTTCCACCCTTTACCAAATATATAGATGCATTAATAATATAAGAGATATTGTGATATCCCAACATAAACCCTGTCCACCATGGAGAAATCTTCAACTTCACCTGCAACTAGCAATGCTATAAGAGGGGCTGAGCAAAGCGGTAACATAGCCAAACAACGGTTTGCTAGGAATGGTGTCAAAAGTTAGAGGTTCATGGCAATTTGGGAGGCTTGATAAACAGGTAATAGGTAGCGCAGCATAGCGATAGAACGGAGCAACTAGCATAGCAATGATAGTAGTGAGATCCAGGGTAGCGGTCATCTTGCCTGAAATCCTGCTAGGAAGAAGAACGGGTCCATGAAGATGAAGCCACGAAGACGAACCACACGTAGACGAACGAATCCTCACGATCGCAACGAAACAGGAACTAACAAGAAGAAGCACACAACATAGGTAAACACACCACACATGAACAAGACATGATGCACAACAAGTATGATGCAGGACAAAGCTACATGAAGTTACTCATGGCAAAACATGATGCAAACAAGAACAACACATCAAGGCAAGTTTAAATGAGGCCGGGAACAACATATAACAATTCCGGTAAGTCCTCATATGCAAATTTCGAAATTGGTCCAGAACTGAATAAACCTTATGTTCAAGTTGTTAAACAGCAAGTTAAAGAGCACCAAGAGAATCTACACGAAATTCTAGTCAAGTTACATATAAAGTTCATTAGATTCGGAGCTACGGCCTAGAAGATATGAGCAAAACAAGTTAAGCATGGCATTGATGCAAAATGCACCCAAACATCAAGCAAACACACCAAAACAAGGATGCAACATGATAATATGAAACAACATGCAAAATCAAGCAAGTTTCATATCGAACACACTCAAAACGAAGCAACGGTTCAACACACACACATTATACAAGTCATAGCAACAATCTGTCCATAACAACAACTAGGCATCTTGCAAGCATCAAAACAATAAGCTACAGCACCCCAACATAAAAACAAAATACATGGGCATGAAGTACAGGTAAAGGACAACAAAACATGAACACTGAGCTATCTCCAGAAACAACTAGAACATGCTCAAAAACACATGGTAAGATTGCAAATAATAACAGTTTCAGATTTGGCAGAAAATAACATCAGGTTGCAATGTTTAGAGCTATCAAATAACATGTTACAGGAACATATCATGGCAAACAAAGGCATGGCATGAATCCACTAAAAGCATAGATCAAAAGTCCCTTACTGAACATGAGCGAAAAAGGCATAGAAAATATGATGGCACCCATGTAAACATGGCAAGTTATATGACAGATTCGAACATGGCAGGAACAACAATAAGTAGGCATGTTCGTGAGCTTGAACCACTCACCACAGAGCAATACATGGCATGGAAAGGCACCCAACAGTAAGAAGGCATGTTTATGAAGCTAAGCATGGCAAGAGCAAGTTGATAGGGTGCATGGATCACTAGGAAAACACATGGGAACAAGTTAACTTAATGTTAACAGGCTGACAGCAACATTTTCAAGCAACTTTGGAGCAAGATAACAACATGCTCCAGCAGGCTATAATTGCAACCAAGGGTATGAATGGATAGATCATGACATGTAGATCAAAACATGTTTATAGAGCATCTCCAGATTATGCATGGAATGATTAGTAGAAGCATGTTAACATAGCAACAAAATATAACAGAATCTGTCAGGAAAAACAGCAACAACAACTACCCTACTTAGCAAGCTTGATGCACTCAGCACACAACTCACAAAAATACATGGTTAACACCCCTGGAAAGATGGCATGGCTTAGATCAACATTCATCTAGACATCAACCTCATAGGATGCACACATAAATCATGGCAAAAATGATAAATGATCAAGTTATAACAGTTTCAGCAGATTAACATCAACATGCACTCTTCCAACAGCATTTTGGGCATCAAGATGAGCTCAAATGAAAATGATGCAATGGAACGAAATGAAGTACTCGTCGAGACGAACAATTTGACATATTATACGCACGAAACGGAGCTACGGATGCAGAGATGTGATGCGATGAACATGGCATGATGATGACAAAATTTAGGGACTTGCACATTCGGGGTCAACCTTCGCACGGATTTTGGAGCGGCGCGGATCTCGCCGGAGATTCGCCGGAGATGCACGGGGAGGTCGGGGACGGACGGAGAGGGGCTGGCCCGGCCGGATCCGGCCTGATCCGGCGCGGCGGCGGCGGAGGGCGGCGGCCGCCGCCGGAGTTCTCGCCGGGAGGACCGAGAGGCGGGCGAGGACGCCGCCGGAGCGGCGGGCGGCGCAGCAGCCGGCCGAGGCGGAAGAGCGGAGGGCGGCGCGGCGCAGTCGCCGGCGAGCACGGCGCCCGCGCGCGGGAAAGCGGCGCGGGCGGCGCTGGGACGCCGGGCGGCGGCGGGCGGGCGCCGCGCGGGCGGGTCGCCGGCGGCGAGATGCAACGGGCGGCAAGACGGGCAGAGGCGCGGCGCGCTGGCTCGAAGGGCTCGATCTGGGACCAATGGCCAGCGGGCGACGCAATGGCGGAGCGCCACGTGTCGCGCAGCGGTTGGACGCGGGCGGCGGGGTTTCGTCCGGCGGCGGGCGGACATGTCCGGTGGCGGCGGGGGCGATTTGATCTAGGGTTTGGTCTGAAAAATGGAGGAAGAGGACGTTTTTATAGGTAGAGGGAGCTAGGAGAGTCCAAATGAGGTGCGGTTTTCGGCCACGCGATCGTGATCGAACGACCGAGAACATGGAGGGGAGTTAGATGGGATTTGGGCCACTTTGGAAGGGGTGTTGGGCTGCAAACAAAGAGGGCTTCTACGGTTACCCGGTTAACCGTTGGAGTACCAAACGACCTCCAAATGGCACGAAACTTGACAGGCGGTCTACCGGTGCTATACCAAGGCCACTTGGCAAGGCTCAGGCCATTCCGAGAAAGTTTAACACCCACATAAGAGAAGAGGCAAAAAGGGGACGCCGGGGGACATAGGAGCGCCGGATTGCAAAACGGACAACGGGGAAAATGCTCGGATGCATGAGACGAACACGTATGCAAGATGAGATGCACATGATGACATGATATGAAATGCAGATGATGACATGGAAAAGTGCAACACACAAGCACATGACATGGCAACGACGGCGAATAACTTGCGGACACCTGGCGCAACGAATCCGGGGCGTTACAACACTCCTCCACTAACAAGAGATCTCGTCCCGAGATCTTAGGACCGAGACGGAAGGGAAAAGGAATGAGGTGAACCAAGAACTCAAGAGAAGAAGTAAAGAATCGAGAGCAGTCGAGAAGAAGGGAGGAACTGCGAGAATGACGAGAATCAAAAGCTCACGGAATCAAATAGACTATGAAAGCACTCGTTCTAACCGGAGTGGTTAGAATGAGAAAAGAAACGAATAAGACTGAAAGGATTCAGGCAGCACTCCGGCTGAAAATGGGAGGATTAGAACGAACTTGAGAGGATGGAATGGTACTTGATGAACTCTTGCAGAGAGAATTATCTCATGAAGAACCACCACGAAGAACTCCGGTGACAAAAGGATGATGAGATAGAATGAAGGATGAAAGAATAAGATGAGCCTTGCGATGATTAGATGGAGGTTCCAACGAAAAGACCAAGGAAATATGAACTCCGGAAAAGAAAAGATGAAAACACTTGGAACTAGAATTTATTCATCAAGAATAAACTCTAAAGGAAAGGATTACTCACTTGGATGAAATAAGAATAAGATTTATTATATGCTTATCCTTCATCAAATTAAATTGATGAGAAGCAATGTATTTTACATACTACTTATTCTTCTTGAAAAAGGATTGAGAAGTGACATATCGCAAACTTGGGAAGGTCTTCATGAACCACCGGTAGGATTGAAAAGAACGAATGGATTAATATGATAAACAAGGAAAATTATCTTGAGCGAACCATCGTAAGAATTCGGAAATGACTGATGAAAGAGATTGAATCACCGGGAAGAATTAGAAGAACAAATATGCTTGAGGGGATTTAGGTGCAAAAGAACAAAGAGATCGCGAACTGATTGAAGAATGCTTGAACGAAGCACCGGGATAATTGGATATCGGTAGCTGAAATGTGAGGACGAAGAATTATTCTGGAACAATGGCCTTCGGTGAAAAGAAATAGAAAAACAACTCCTGACATGCTTCGGATGGATGAAAAGAATTTGCTTGACTTGAAACAATTTGATAGGATAACATCTAGCTAGCGACATGAATCTTCGGGAGAACGGACAAGATTTAAGAGAAATCTCTTCTTTGGTCTTCAAATGATAACGAGAAACACCACCAAAATTACTGAGATACTCCGGAATGATGAAAAGCAAAGAGGTTGAGCCAACAATGAAATGAATTTGAAAGCGACCTTGGAGAAGGCATGTGACTGATGAAATTCATACTTACGTCACCCTTGAAAAGAATTGAGAATAACTCCGGGGAATTAGAAGAGTCAGGTAAGATCCTGGAAAAAGACCTGTGGGTTAGGGCCCACTAAAGAAAACACCGTTGGAAAGGGATGTTGAACAGATAGATGAAGCACTGGGATGATTGAAATATTTGAATGAGGTGACAACCTCAAATTAATTGGAACACAGACGAATCTCCTGAGATGTCTTGATCACTCCGGAAGGATAAACTGGCGAGAGGTGAACGAGCAAAGGGAAATATTTGAGCCGAGGAAAAGAATATGATCACCCGAAAACTTGAATTGAGTGCACCGGAAAAGAAAAGAGATGAAGAATGTCAAACAACGAGAATTCACTGGTTGAGATAATTAAGGGAAGACTGAAGAGACTTCGTACGAATGAAAATTGATGGTCAAAAGAGACTCAGACTCCGGGAAGAAGAGGGTGGGAGGGCGGGAAAACAAAGGAAACTGGAAGGGGAACCGACGAATAATCTTGAAGAGAAAACACCAGTTGAAAACAATGAGGATAGAAAGCAAAGACTTCGCACGAGTAGGAAGGATACTCGATTACGGACTCCGGTTCCGAGGCGAAAAAGGGGAGGGCGGGTGGGAAAATAAAACAACTGAGGATTGAACTTGGCAAAGAAGAAAAGGCTCGAGTCGACTTGACGAGAAACGCACCGGATGAAAGAGGATGGACAACTCACGAAACTAACCACGTGAACCTAAAGAAAAACTTGAATGGGAAGAGGGGTAATTCAAAACACCTACGTCAAGAATCCTCACCAGAGCGACGAAGGGGCTGAGGAGTAAAAAGAATTCCTACTCTCTGATATAACTAGACTCCGAAAACAGTTTTCTTTTAGACTCAACAACGGCCAAACTACACGATCAATCAAGGGGGCTCCTAGGGTCGGTCGAGGCTCTGATACCAACTTGTCACGCCCAATATGCGACCCTATCCAAAAGGAACTCGAAGGTCCCACCAAGGATAGACCCGCATATTGAGACGCTTTTGCAAGGTGGATATCATTACATCAACATTACATAAAAGATAGGGATACATCCAATACATACAATGTCACATGAATACAACAATATCACATACAAGAACAACATCCGACTACGGATGAATCATAAATGTAAACTCAAACAATATCCACCTCGCTAGCCCAGTCACCGACCGAATCTATCCCCGATCAAGAAGCGTAAGAAGAACTCAAAGCAAGCAAGCATCGCTCTCGCGTCATGATCATCGTATAACATGTACCGCAATCGGTGTTGTAGTAATCAGTGAGCCACGAGGACTCAGAATCCCATTACCATGGGTATCAAGACTAGCAAAGCTTAATGGGAAAGGAAGGGGTAAAGTGGTGAGGTTGCAGCAGCGGCTAAGCATATATGGTGGCTAACATACGCCAATGAGAGCGAGAAGAGAAACAAAGGAACGGTCGTCAACTAGCAATGATCAAGAGGTGATCCTGAACTCCTACTTACGCCAAACATAACCCGAAACCGTGTTCCGGACTCACCGAGAAGAGACCATCACGGCTACACACGCGTTGATGCGTTTTAATTCGGATCAAGTGTCAAGTTATCCACAACCGGACATTAACAAATTCCCATCTGCCACATAACCGCGGCACGGCTCTCGAAAGTTTAAACCTGCAGGGTGTCCCAACTTAGCCCATGACAAGCTCTCGCGATCAACGAAGGAATAGACCTTCTCCGGAAGACCCGATCGCCTCGGAATCCCGGTTTACAAGACATTTCGACAATGGTAAAACAAGACCAGCAAAGCCGCCTGATGCGCCGACAATCCCGATAGGAGCTGCACATATCTCGCTCTCCGGCAACACCGGATAGGTCACCCTCGAGTAAAACCAGACCTCGAGTTGCCCGAGGGGGCCCCGATCTGCCGGTTCGGACCAGCACTTAGACAAGCACTCGCCCGGGGCTAAATAAAGATGACCCTCGAGAGAGCGACTCCCAAGGGAAAAGTAGGTGATGGTGAGGCAAATGGTAAAAGTCAATGTTGGGCCTTGCTGGACAAGTTTTATTCAAAGCGAACTGTCAGGGGGGTCCCATAAATCACCCGACCGCGTTAGGAACGCAAAATCCGGGAACATAACACCGGTATGAGAGAAACTAGGGCGGCAAGAGTGGAACAAAACACCAGGCATAAGGCCGAGCCTTCCACCCTTTACCAAATATATAGATGCATTAATAATATAAGAGATATTGTGATATCCCAACATAAACCCTGTCCACCATGGAGAAATCTTCAACTTCACCTGCAACTAGCAGCGCTATAAGTGGGTCTGAGCAAAGCGGTAACATAGCCAAACAACGGTTTGCTAGGAATGGTGTCAAAAGTTAGAGGTTCATGGCAATTTGGGAGGCTTGATAAACAGGTAATAGGTAGCGCAACATAGCGATAGAACGGAGCAACTAGCATAGCAATGATAGTAGTGAGATCTAGGGTAGCGGTCATCTTGCCTGAAATCCCGCTAGGAAGAAGAACGAGTCCATGAAGAAGATGAAGCCACGAAGACGAACCACACGTAGACGAACGAATCCTCACGATCGCAACGAAACAGGAACTAACAAGAAGAAGCACACAACATAGGTAAACACACCACACATGAACAAGACATGATGCACAACAAGCATGATGCAGGACAAAGCTACATGAAGTTACTCATGGCAAAAGATGATGCAAACAAGAACAACACATCAAGGCAAGTTTAAATGAGGCCGGGAACAACATATAACAATTCCGGTAAGTCCTCATATGAAAATTTCGAAATTGGTCCAGAACTGAATAAACCTTATTTTCAAGTTGTTAAACAGCAAGTTAAAGAGCACCAAGAGAATCTACACGAAATTCTAGTCAAGTTACATATAAAGTTCATTAGATTCGGAGCTACGGCCTAGAAGATATGAGCAAAACAAGTTAAGCATGGCATTGATGCAAAATACACCCAAACATCAAGCAAACACACCAAAACAAGGATGCAACATGATAATATGAAACAACATGCAAAATCAAGCAAGTTTCATATCGAACACACTCAAAACGGAGCAACGGTTCAACACACACACACTATACAAGTCATAGCAACAATCTGTCCATAACAGCAACTAGGCATCTTGCAAGCATCAAAACAATAAGCTACATCACCCCAACATAAAAACAAAAGGCATGGGCATGAAGTACAGGTAAAGGACAACAAAACATGAACACTGAGCTATCTCCAGAAACAACTAGGATTGCAAATAATAACAGTTTCAGATTTGGCAGAAAATAACATCAGGTTGCAATGTTTAGAGCTATCAAACAACATGTTACAGGAACATATCATGGCAAACAAAGGCATGGCATGAATCTACTAAAAGCATATATCAAAAGTCCCTTACTGAACATGAGCCAAAAAGGCATAGAAAATATGATGGCACCCATGTAAACATGGCAAGTTATATGACAGATTCGAACATAGCAGGAACAACAATAAGTAGGCATGTTCGTGAGCTTGAACCACTCACCACAGAGCAATACATGGCATGGCAAGGCACCCAACAGTAAGAAGGCATGTTTATGAAGCTAAGCATGGCAAGAGCAAGTTCATAGGGTGCATGGATCACTAGGAAAACACATGGGAACAAGTGAACTTAATGTTAACAGGCTGACAGCAACATTTTCAAGCAACTTTGGAGCAAGATAACAACATGCTCCAGCAGGCTATAATTGCAACCAAGGGCATGTATGGATAGAGCATGACATGTAGATCAAAACATGTTTATAGAGCATCTCCAGATTATGCATGGAATGATTAGTAGAAGCATGTTAACATAGCAACAAAATATAACAGAATCTGTCAGAAAAAAACAAAGAATGAAGAACTACCCTACTTAGCAAGCTTGATGCACTCAGCACACAACTCACAAAAATACATGGTTAACACCCCTGGAAAGATGGCATGGCATAGATCAACATTCATGTAGACATCAACCTCATAGGATGCACACATAAATCATGGCAAAAATGATAAATGATCAAGTTATAACAGTTTCAGCAGATTAACATCAACATGCACTCTTCCAACAGCATTTCAGGCATCAAGATGAGCTCAAATGAAAATGACGCAATGGAATAAAATGAAGTACTCGTCGAGGCAAACAATTTGACATATTATACGCACGAAACGGAGCTACGGATGCAGAGATATGATGCGATGAACATGGCATGATGATGACAAAATTTAGGGACTTAGACATTTGGGTTCAACCTTCGCACGGATTTTGGAGCGGCGCGGATCTCGCCGGAGATTCGCCGGAGATGCACGGGGAGGTCGGGGACGGACGGAGAGGGGCCAGCCCGGCCGGATCCGGCGCAGCAGCGGCGGTGGGCGGCCTCGGGGCCGGCCGGAGCTCTGCCGGGAGGACCGAGAGGCGGGCGGAGGGACGCCGACCGGAGCGGCGGGCGGCGCGCCCGGCCCGGCCGGGCGGCAAGCGCCGCCGAGGCGGAGAGCGCGGGGCGGCGCGCGAGGTCGCTGGCGAGCACGGGCGCCCGGCGGCGGGAAAGCGGCGCGCGCGGCGGGACGGCGGCGCTGCCGGCGGGCGGGCGGCGACAGCGACGGGCAGAGGCGCTGGCGCTGGCTCGCTGGCTCGATCTGGCCCATGGTGGCATGGGCGACGGCGGGCAGCGAGCACCACGTGTCGCGCAGCGGTTGGACGCGGGCGGCGGCGGGTTTCGTCCGGCGGCGGGCGGACATGTCCGGTGGCGGCAGGGGCGATTTGATCTAGGGTTTGATCTGAAAAATGGAGGAAGAGGACGTTTTTATAGGTAGAGGGAGCTAGGAGAGTCCAAATGAGGTGCGGTTTTCGGCCACGCGATCGTGATCGAACGACCGAGAACATGGAGGGGAGTTAGATGGGATTTGGGCCACTTTGGAAGGGGTGTTGGGCTGCAAACAAAGAGGGCTTCTACGGTTACCCGGTTAACCGTTGGAGTACCAAACGACCCAAATGGCACGAAACTTGACAGGCGGTCTACCGTTGCTATACCAAGGCCACTTGGCAAGGCTCGGGCCATTCTGAGAAAGTTTAACACCCGCACAAGAGAAGAGGCAAAAGGGGGACGCCGGGGGACATAGGAGCGCCGGATTGCAAAACGGACAATGGGGAAAATGCTCGGATGCATGAGACGAACATGTATGCAAGATGAGATGCACATGATGACATGATATGAAATGCAGATGATGACATGGCAAAGTGCAACACGCAAGCACATGACATGGCAACGACGGCGAATAACTGACGGACATCTGGCGCAACGAATCCGGGGCGTTACACTCTCCTCACGACAACACAGCTGGGATTGAACGGGTCAGTTAGAAGAAGCATTGTGTCACGTGCTTAGCGTGTACCCATGGCTCGTTTTTTGCAATAGCATTCACGGTACCGCTCTTGGCATCGGGTAAAGTCATGGTAGTGAAAAACTAGTTTCTCTTTCGACATTCTTAGCCCATCTGACACGGAATATCGTCGCGTTGTGTAGTCTAGAGTAGTCAAGCTCCCAGATCTTCTCGACCCTTCCCTAAAATATCTCAGTTGCGCTGTTGTCGCTGCCGGTCATGCACTCCATCGTCACTCCTGAGTTCTGATCGTCATTGTCCATATCTTTTGTAACATCCCAATTTTCAATTTGGATGTTATACATAGATCATCATATGCATATCTAATTTAGTGCACTTTGTTGTGATCCTAGAAATCTTAAGCAACTCAAGGACCCACGAAGAGAGTTGGAGGTTTCACAAAATTCATATTTGAATTCATTTCAAATTTGAAAAGAGGATCAATTTGATTTTATTATGTTTCTCTACAATTATTTCCAATATTAAAAATATATGAGAGAAGATAATATGACTTCTTCATCCTAAGAGAAATATTGGAGAAAGAATTTTAAAATCAACTTATGATTTTATTGGTATTTTATTTGATTTAAAAAATATTGCATTTTTGAATATTGCATCTTAGTCCAGAAAAATGTTAATCTTGTCCTAAATATTAGGTTTGGATAGTGAAAATTGTTTATGGTATTTTTAAATTTTCTTTATATTTATTTAGGATTTTTCCTTCGCGAAGAAATTGTTTTTTTAAGTTTCGGATCGACTGGGCCGAAGCCCAGCCGGCCCGGCAGCCCAATCGCCGTGCCGCCGCCGACTCCGAGCGGGAGGATTCCCGCCGACGCACGCCGACGGGGAGTCCGACTCGGACTCCCATGCCGCCCCCTCGCCCAAGGCACGCCTCCCGAGGCCTTTATAAGGCCGAGCCGCCCCGCCGCCTCTCCCTCGTCTCGCCACCCCCGCCACCGGCGCCGCTTTATGTCATTGCCGCTTGTTGCAGACCCCACGCCGCCGCCGATCGCCGCCGCCTTGTGCCGCCGCCCCGCTGCCCACGCCGCTGTTGACCGGAGCCGAAGCCGCCGCCGTTGACCGCCGTCGCGATTAACTGGTAAAGACCGGCCGAACCCCGGTTTTTCGGATTATTTCGGTTCGGCTAGTTAGATCGGGTTTTTAGGGTTTTCTTATTTAACGAACGCTTGTTCGTTCGTTCGTTTTAACGAACAGTATTCGTTAGTTTTGTTCTGTTAGCGAACGTTCACGCCGTAGGTTTTTCTTTTTAGTTTTTTTGGCCAGGGACCTATCCGTGAATAGTTTTATCGCGATTTAGCCCCTAATCTTTAAACTAGCATAACTTTTTACTCTTTTATCCAAATTAGATGAAACCAACGACTAAATCTTCGTATCGTTCTATTATTTCTAGTGTACCAACTTGAACATGATTTTGGTACTGTAAAATTTGAGTTTAGTCCAGATTAGTAAACGATCTTGTTTCGTTCGTATTTTGAGTTTCGTTTCTCCGTTTGAGTTGAATCTTTTTGCAAATCGTAGCAAATCACATGTACCTACTATTAAGATCTAATCCACATGATAATATTGCTGTTAGTTTGACTTCTGTTAGTTTAAGCCGTTTGCTTGTTTCCTGTTTGATTTGGATGTTTTCTCGGTTTTCCCGTTGTTTCGTTTGAGTGATTGCTTATGTATGCTACTGTTTGTCTACGCTAGATTACCCGGAGTGCGAAGCTTGTTACTACGAATCTCTAGAGTTTGCAGATCATCAGCAAGGCAAGTTACACTTTGATCATACTCTTTTACACCCAGTTTTTACTATGCATTAGTGTTGCCCCTCAAATATTTGCATGATTAGGATTGGGAACATGTGGTTTGGTTGTAGTGTTGAGGTAGGAATCTAATACTTTTTGATCACCCCGGGAATATACATTATGCTTACTATTGCTTAGCCATGCTCGTAGACGGGGATTGGATCGTGATTCACACATGGAAGTTTGAGAGATATTTAATCATGGATAACATTAAGGTGGCAACTTTAATATACATCTGGGTGGATTGGTTGAGGCACCTGGGGAACCCAGTGTTGCCTATTTTGGGAAATCCCGGAGTACCCGTGTGATTTTTCGTACGGTTCGCCACCCAGGGTCAAAGGGATCATAAGATTATTCATGCTAGAAACTTCCCTGTGCAGCCACAAGACATTATGGACTCTGGCATACTTGAGTAAGTTGCGTGAGCTCTTGAAGAGGTGGACTAGCAGATGTAGGGGAAAGTAGGTGTACCGGTCCACCCGGAGTAGAGAGTTAATGCCTTAGAAAGACTTTGTCTCGATCATCCGATCATGGATGCGGTCGAGTCTTGTGGGGAAAAGTGCGCAAACCTCTGCAGAGTGTATAAATTAATCATGGTTAGCCATGTCCCCGGTTATGGACATCTTGAGTATCTAGTACTTGAATCTATTGATGTGATCTCATCGCGTTACTTTAATTAATTTGAATTGGGTTAATGATGATACTTTTAATTGGGATGTGAGTTGGGGTTACCTTCTCAAATAATGGGCAACTTGGGAGTAGTTAAATAAATTTATTCCTTTGTTGTAGGGAAAAACTAGCTTTATGCAAAATCATAAATTTACAGCCTCCACCAGCCAAATATTGCATATAGATATAGTTCTTGCATTTCCTTTCTTTACAGTGTAACTCTGCCAGCATATTCAATGTGCTGACCTACATGACTGCAACGTCTCATGTTGCAGACTACTCAGACGATGAATAAGGTGAGATAGGTCATTGTTTTACACTCAGCTATGCCGTTGGAGTTGATGGACTCATTTACCTTTGAAGCTTCCGCAGTTATCTAGTTTAGATGGCCTTCAGCCATGATATTTTTGTGTAATCATACTGTTTATGAGGACCCAATGTAATAAGTGTGATTGAAACTCTCTTATGATTCCTCGAGTACTGTGCGTGTCAGCATTACCGATCCAGGGATGACACTGATGCACAGAGACTTGACCGTTTGAGGTCTGGTCGCTACAAGATGGTATCAGAACACACGCAGACTGTAGGACATGACCACTAGAATAAGCCACATGATTTCTCTGTCTACTCATTTCTAATTCTCCTCTATTTCTACTCTATAGATGGCGGATCCCAGGAACAAGTTCACTCAGCCGGATGACGACACCCATTTCGGACGCCACTTGAAGGAAGTCACTAAGTATTTGAACATTGGACTACCAAGCTTCACAGGGACTTTCTCTACATCTGTACAGGAAGAGGAGCGCTAGAAGATCAAAGTCTGGGTACCTGGGAGGACATTTGCGCCAACAACGAAGCCTATTGATTTGTACCTGGATGCACCAAGCTAGAGTATAGGAAAGAGCATGGCTGTTGGAAATATGCCCTAGAGGCAATAACAAATTAGTTATTATTATATTTCCTTGTTCATAATAATCGTTTATTATCCATGCTATAATTGTACTGATAGGACACTCAGATACATGTGTGGATACATAGACAACACCATGTCCCTAGTAAGCCTCTAGTTGACTAGCTCGTTGATCAACAGATGGTTACGGTTTCCTGACCATGGACATTGGATGTCGTTGATAATGGGATCACATCATTAGAAGAATGATGTGATGGACAAGACCCAATCCTAAGCCTAGCACAAAGATCGTGTAGTTCGTATGCTAAAGCTTCTCTAATGTCAAGTATCATTTCCTTAGACCATGAGATTGTGTAACTCCCGGATACCGTTGGAATGCTTTGTGTGTACCAAACGTCACAACGTAACTGGGTGGCTATAAAGGTGCACTACGGGTATCTCCAAAAGTGTCTGTTGGGTTGGCACGAATCGAGACTAGGATTTGTCACTCCGTGTGACGGAGAGGTATCTCTGGGCCCACTAGGTAGGACATCATCATAATGTGCACAATGTGACCAAGGGGTTGATCACGGAATGATGTGTTACGGAACGAGTAAAGAGACTTGCCGGTAACAAGATTGAACAAGGTATCAGGATACCAACGATCGAATCTCGGGCAAGTACTATACTGGTAGACAAAGGGAATTGAATACGGGATTGATTGAATCCTCGACATCGTGGTTCATCCGATGAGATCATCGTGGAACATGTGGGAACCAACATGGGTATCCAGATCCCGCTGTTGGTTATTGGCCGGAGAGTTGTCTCGGTCATGTCTACCTGTCTCCCGAACCCGTAGGGTCTACAAACTTAAGGTTCGATGACGCTAGGGTTATAGGGAATACATGTACATGGTTACCGAATGTTGTTCGGAGTCCCGGATGAGATCCCGGACGTCACGAGGAGTTCCGGAATGGTCCGGAGGTAAAGATTTATATATGGGAAGTCCTACTTTGGTAACCGGAAAAGTTTCGGTTGCTATCGGTAACGTACCGGGACCACCGGGAGGGTCCCGGGGGTCCACCAGGTGGGGCCACCAGCCCCAGAAGGCTACGTGGGCCAAGTATGGGAGGGGACCAGCTCCAGGTGGGCTGGTGCGCCCCCACCAAGGCCCAAGGCGCAGAGAGAGTGGGAGTGGGCAAACCCTAGGTCCAGATGGGCCCTAAGGCCCACCCTAGGTGCACCCCCTCTCTCCCCCCTTGGCCGCCACCCAGATGGGATCTGGGGGCTGCCGCCACCCCTAGGGAGGGAACCCTAGGTGGGGGCGCAGCCCCTCCTCTCCCCCTATATATACTTGAGGTTTGGGGGCTGCCCAACACATGATTTGATCTCCCTCTTGGTGCAGCCCTACCCCTCTCCCTCCTCGTCTCTTGCGGTGCTTGGTGAAGCCCTGCTGGAGTGCCATGCTCCTCCACCACCACCACGCCGTCGTGCTACTGCTGGATGGAGTCTTCCCCAACCTCTCCCTCTCTCCTTGCTGGATCGAGGCATGGGAGACGTCACCGGGCTGCATGTGTGTTGAAGGCGGAGGTGCCGTCCGTTCGGCGCTAGGATTATTGGTGATTTGGATCACGACGAGTACGACTCCATCAACCCCGTTCACATGAACGCTTCCGCTTAGCGATCTACGAGGGTATGTAGATGCACTCCCCTTTCCCTCATTGCTAGATTACTCCATAGATTGATCTTGGTGATGCATAGAAAATTTTAAATTTCTGCTACGTTCCCCATCAGTGGCATCATGAGCTAGGTCTATGCGTAGTTTCTATGCATGAGTAGAACACAAGTTGTTGTGGGCATTGATTTTTGTTCAATATGCTTACCATTACTAGTCCAATCTTGTTTAGACGGTATTGTGGGATGAAGCGGCCCGGACCGACCTTACACGTACACTTACGTGAGACAGGTTCCATCGACTGACTTGCACTTTTTGCATAAGGTGGCTAGCGGGTGCCAGTCTCTCCCACTTTAGTCGGATCGGATTCGATGAAAAGGGTCCTTATAAAGGGTAAATAGTAATTGACATATCACGTTGTGGTTTTTGCGTAGGTAAGAAACATTCTTGCTAGAAACCCATAGCAGCCACGTAAAACATGCAAACAACAATTAGAGGACGTCTAACTTGTTTTTGCAGGGTATGCTATGTGATGTGATATGGCCAAAAGAATGTGATGAATGATATGTGATGTATGAGATTGATCATGTTCTTGTAATAGGAATCACGACTTGCATGTCGATGAGTATGACAACCGGCAGGAGCCATAGGAGTTGTCTTAATTTATTGTATGACCTGCGTGTCATTGAACATCGCCATGTAATTACTTTACTTTATTGCTAAACCGTTAGCCATAGTAGTAGAAGTAATAGTTGGCGAGACAACTTCATGGACACACGATGATGGAGATCATGATGATGGAGATCATGGTGTCATGCCGGTGATGATGATGATCATGGAGCCCCGAAGATGGAGATCAAAAGGAGCAAAATGATATTGGCCATATCATGTCACTTTTTGATTGCATGTGATGTTTATCATGTTTATGCATCTTATTTGCTTAGAACGAGGGTAGTAAATAAGATGATCCCTTATAATAATTTCAAGAAAGTGTTCCCCCTAACTGTGCACCGTTGCGAAAGTTCGTTGTTTCAAAGCACCACGTGATGATCGGTTGTGATAGATTCTAACGTTCACATACAACGGGTGTAAGCCAGATTTACACACGCGAAACACTTAGGTTGACTTGACGAGCCTAGCATGTACAGAAATGGCCTCTGAACACAAGAGACCGAAAGGTCGAGCATGAGTCGTATGGTAGATACGATCAACATGAAGATGTTCACCGATGATGACTAGTCTGTCTCACGTGATGATCAGACACGACCTAGTTGAATTGGATCATGTAATCACTTAGATGACTAGAGGGATGTCTATCTGAGTGGGAGTTCATAAGATGAACTTAATTATCCTGAACATAGTCAAAAAGGTTTTTTTTGCAAATTATGTCATAGCTCGCGCTTTAGTTCTACTGTTTTAGATATGTTCCTAGAGAAAAATTTAGTTGAAAGCTGATAGTAGCAATTATGCGGACTAGGTACGTAAACTGAGGATTGTCGTCGTTGCTTCGAAGAAGGCTTATGTCCTTAATGCACCGCTCAGTGTGCTGAACCTCGAACGTCGTCTGTGGATGTTGCGAACATCTGACATGCACGTTTTGATAACTATGTGATAGTTCAGTGATGTTAAATGGACTAGAGTTGCGGCACCGAAGACGATTTCGAAACGTCGTGAAACATTTGAGATGTTTCGAGGGCTGAAATTGGGATTTCAGGCTCGTGCCCGCGTCAAGAGGTATAAGACCTCTGATGAGTCTATTAGCCTGCAAACTAAGGGAGAAAAGCTCAATCGTTGAGCTTGTGCTCAGATTGTCTGAGTACCACAATCACTTGAATCGAGTGGGAGTTAATCTTCCAGATGAGATAGTGATGTTTGTCCAAAGTCATTGCCACCAAGCTGCTAAAGCTCCGTGATGAACTATAACATATCAGGGATAGAGATGATGATCCTTGAAATATTCGCGATGTTTGACACCGCGAGAGTAGAAATCAAGAAGGAGCATCAATTGTTGATGGTTAATGAAACCACTAGTTTCAAGAAGGGCAAGGGCAAGGTTGAACCCAAACCCAAGACTAAGTGATTCTGTAATAAGGGGAACAGCCGCTGGAGCAGAATTACCCTAGATACGTGGTAGATGATAAGGCTGGCAAGGTCGATAGAAGTATATTGGATATACATTATGTTAATGTTTTCTTTACTAGTACTCCTAGTAGTACCAGGGTATTAGATACCGGTTCGGTTGCTAAGTGTTAGTAACTCGAAATAAAAGGCTACAGAATAAACTAAGACTAGCTAAAGGTGAGCTGACGATATGTGTTGGAAGTGTTTTCCAATATTGATGTGATCAACCATCGCACGCTCCCTCTACCATCGAGATTGGTGTTAAACCTAAATAATTGTTATTTGGTGTTTGCGTTGAGCATAGACATGATTGGATTATGTCTATCGCAATACGGTTATTCATTTAAGGAGAATAATGGTTACTCTGTTTATTTGAATAATACCTTCAATGGTCTTGCACCCAAAATGAATGGTTTATTGAATCTCGATCGTAGTGATACAAATGTTCATGCCAAAAGATATAAGATAGTAATGATAGTACCACCTACTTGTGGCACTGCCATGTAAGTCATATTGGTATAAAACGCATGAAGAAGCTCCATGTTGATGGATCTTTGGACTCACTCGTTTTTGAAAAGATTGAGATATGTGAACCATGTCTATTGGTATATACACCTAAAGAAACTCCATGCAGATGGACCATTTGGACTCACTTGATTTTGAATCACTTGAGACATGCAAATCATACCATATGGGCAAGATGGCTGAAAGCCTCGGTTTCAGTGAAATGGAACAAGCAAGCAACTTGTTGGAAGTAATACATTTTGATGTGTGCAGTCCAATGAGTGCTGAGGCACGCAGTGGATATCATTATGTTCTTACTTCACGGATGATTTGAGTAGATACTGAGTATATTTACTTGATGAAACTCAAGTCTGAATTATTGAATGGTTCAAGTAATTTTAGACTGAAGTTGAAGATCATCGTGACAAGAGGATAAAATGTCTATGATATGATCTGAGTTACGAGCTTTGGCACGCAATTAAGACATTGTGGAAATTGTTTCACAATTAATACCGCCAGGAACACCATAGTGTGATGGTGTGTCCGAACATCATAGTTGCAACCTATTGGATATGGTGCGTACCATGATGTCTCTTATCGAATTACCACTATCTTTCATGGGTTAGGCATTAGAGACAACCGCACTCACTTTAATAGGGCACCACGTAATTCCGCTGAGACGACACCGTTTGAACTATGGTTTGGAGAAACCTAAGTTGTCGTTTCTTAAAAGTTTGGGGCTGCGACGCTTATGTGAAAAAGTTTCAGGTTGATAAGCTCGAACCCAAAGTGGATAAAATGCATCTTCATAGGACACCCAAAACAGTTGGGTATACCTCCTAATTCAGATCCGAAAGCAATAGGGATTGTTTCTTGAATCAGGTCCTTTCTCGAGGAAAAGTTTGTCTCGAAAAATTGAGTGGGAGGATGGTGGAGACTTGATATGGTTATTGAACTGTCACTACAACTAGTGTGTAGCAGGGCACGGGAAGTTGTTCCTGTGGCACCTACACCAATTGAAGTGGAAGCTGATGATAGTGATCATGAAGCCTCGGATCAAGTCACTACCGAACCTCGTAAGATGACAAGGACGCGTACTGCTTCAGAGTGGTATGGTAATCCTGTCTTGGAGGTAATGTTGCTATACAACAATGAACCTACGAGCTATGGAGAAGCGATGGTGGGCCCGGATTCCGACAAATGGCTCGAGGCCGTAAAATCCGAGAGAGGATCCATGTATGAAAACAAAGTGTAGACTTTGGCAGAACTACCCGATGGTCGTAAGGCTGTTGAGTACAGATGGATTTTAGAAGGAAGACGGACAATGATGTAAGTGTCACCATTAAGAAAGCTCGACTTGTCGTTAAGATATTTTCTGAAAAGTTCGAGGAGTTGACTACGATGAGACTTTCTCACTCGTAGTGATGCTAAGAGTCTGTTGGAATTATATTAGCAGTTACTGCATTATTTATGAAATCTTGCGGGTAGGATGTCAAAACATTGTTTCCTCGACGATTTTCTTGAGGAAAGGTTGTATGTGATACAACCAGAAGGTTTTGACAATCCTGAAAGACACTAACAAGTATGCAAAGCTCCAGCAATCCTTCTAAGGACTGGAGTAAGCATCTCGGAGTTGGAATGTGCACTTTGATGAGATGATCAAAGATTTTGGGTTTATACAAAGTTTATGAGAAACTTGTATTTCCAAAGAAGTGAGTGGGAGCACTATAGAATTTCTGATGAGTATATGTTGCTAACATATTGTTGATCAGAAATGTTCTAGAGTTTTTGGAAAGCATATAGGGTTGTTTGAAAAAGTGTTTTTCAATAGAAAACCTGGATTAAGCTGCTTAAACATTGAGCATCAAGATCTATGAGGATAGATCAAAAACGCTTAATGGTACTTTCAAATGAGCACATACCTTGACATGATCTTGAAGGTGTTCAAGATGGATCAGTCAAAGAAGGAGTTCTTGCCTGAGTTGTAAGGTATGAAGTTAAGACCTAAAGCTCGACCATGGCAGAATAGAGAGAAAGGACGAAGGTCGTCCCCTATGCTTAGACGTAGGCTCCATAGTATGCTATGTTGTGTACCGCACCTGATGTGTTTCTTGCCACATGTCTGGCAAGAGGGTACAAAGGTGATCAAGGAGTGGATCACCAGATAGCGGTCAAAATTGTCCTTGGAGTAATAAGGACATGTTTCTCGATTATGGAGGTGATAAAGAGTTCGGCGTAAAGGGTTACGTCAATGCAAGCTTTAACACCTATCCGAATGACTCTGAGTAGCAAACCAGATACGTATAGTGGAGCAACCATTTGGAATAGCTCCAAGTGGAGCGTGGAAGTAGCATTTACAATATGGCCTAGAGATTTGCGAAGTACATACGGATCTGAATGTTGCAGACCCGTTGACTAAAACCTCTCTCACGAGCAAAACATGATAAAACCCCAAAACTCATTGAGTCTTATCACATGATGATGTGAACTAGTTTATTGATTCTAGTAAACTCTTTGGATGTTGGTCACATGGCGATGTGACCTGTGAGAGTTAATCACATGGCGATGTGAACTAGATTATTGACTCTAGTGCAAGTGGGAGACTGTTGGAAATATGCCCTAGAGGCAATAAAAAATTAGTTATTATTATATTTCCTTGTTCATAATAATCGTTTATTATCTATGCTATAATTGTATTGATAGGAAACTCAGATACATGTGTGGATACATAGACAACACCATGTCCCTAGTAAGCCTCTAGTTGACTAGCTCGTTGATCAATAGATGGTTACGGTTTCCTGACCACGGACATTGGATGTCGTTGATAACGGGATCACATCATTAGAAGAATGATGTGATGGACAAGACCCAATCCTAAGCCTAGCACAAAGATCGTGTAGTTCGTATGCTAAAGCTTTTCTAATGTCAAGTATCATTTCCTTAGACCATGAGATTGTGCAACTCCCGGATACCGTAGGAATGCTTTGGGTGTACCAAACGTCACAACGTAACTGGGTGGCTATAAAGGTGCACTACGGGTATCTCCGAAAGTGTCTGTTGGGTTGGCACGGATCGAGACTGGGATTTGTCACTCCGTGTAACGAAGAGGTATCTTTGGGCCCACTCGGTAGGACATCATCATAATGTGCACAATGTGACCCAGGGGTTGATCACGGAATGATGTGTTACAAAACGAGTAAAGAGACTTGCCGGTAACGAGATTGAACAAGGTATCGGGATACCGACGATCGAATCTCGGGCAAGTACTATACCGGTAGACAAAGGGAATTGAATACGGGATTGATCGAATCCTAGACATCGTGGTTCATCCGATGAGATCATCGTGGAAAATGTGGGAACCAACCTGGGTATCCAGATCCCGCTGTTGGTTATTGGTCAAAGAGTTGTCTCGGTCATGTCTACGTGTCTCCCGAACCCGTAGGGTCTACACACTTAAGGTTCAATGACGCTAGGGTTATAGGGAATAGATGTACGTGGTTACCGAATGTTGTTCGGAGTCCTGGATGAGATCCCAGACGTCACGAGGAGTTCCGTAATGGTCCGGAGGTAAAGATTTATATATGGGAAGTCCTACTTTGGTCACCGGAAAAGTTTTGGTTGCTATCGGTAACGTACCGGGACCATCGGGAGGGTCCCGGGGGTCCACCAGGTGGGGCACCAGCCACAGAAGGCTGTGTGGGCCAAGTATGGGAGGGGACCAGCTCCAGGTGGGCTGGTGCGCCCCTCCACCAAGGCCCAAGGTGCAGGGAGAGTGGGAGGGGGCAAACCCTAGGTCCAGATGGGCCCTAAGTCCCACACTAGGTGCGCCCCCCCTCTCCCCCCTTGGCCGCCACCCAGATGGGATCTGGGGGCTGCCGCCACCCCTAGGGAGGGAACCCTAGGTGGGGCACAGCCCCTCCTCTCCCCCTATATATACTTGAGGTTTGGGGGCTGCCCAACACATGATTTGATCTCCCTCTTGGTGCAGCCCTACCCCTCTTCCTCCTCGTCTCTTGCGGTGCTTGGCGAAGCCCTGCTGGAGTGCGACGCTCCTCCACCACCACCACGCTGTCGTGCTGCTGCTGGACGGAGTCTTACCCAACCTCTCCCTCTCTCCTTGCTGGATCTAGGCATGGGAGACGTCACCGGGCTGCATGTGTGTTGAACGCGGAGGTGCCGTCCGTTCGGCGCTAGGATCATCGATGATTTGGATCACGACGAGTACGACTCCATCAACCCCGTTCACTTGAACGCTTCCGCTTAGTGATCTACAAGGGTATGTAGATGCACTCCACTTTCCCTCGTTGCTAGATTACTCCATAGATTGATCTTGGTGATGCGTAGAAAATTTTGAATTTCTGCTACGTTCCCCATCAATGGCAGCCCATATAACCTTTGGACGCATATGTGAGGTGTATCACAAGGAGCTGGAGAATACCATTTATCAGATATGTGGCCGCCGGGATGACCAATGGGAGATGATTCATACCAGGAGGGATGGATCAGTTGCAGCCTACCTTCAAGAGATGGGTGATCATATTCATCGACAAGAGAATCAACAAATTATCCACATGAAAAGATCAAGAAACTGGTAAAGAGAAACAACAAGCTAGAAGAGGAACTCAAGTCAACAAGCGATGGATATGAGGAAGAGATTGCTGTACTACTGAGAAGCAAGAAGACCTGAAGAGGAAGATGGGAATATTAGTGGGGAATATCAAGCGAGCAATGGAGACCCGTTCAGAGGACTACATCATCCTGTACGACACCGACACAGATAGTGATGCAAATGATGACAGCGATGACGACTACGTTGACGAAGCTAGAGCAGACATTATGGAGTCTTCCTCTGATGAAAATTTCTAGATGACCACCATTGTAACTAGTAGTATTCCCTCCAAGTAGTTAGCAACGATCGAGTTTATAATCTTAGGTTAGACCTATTGTGTGATCTTGTGTGCTATTGATTGAAGTGAATTGATCGTGTTTGTCTCATAAGCATATCGGTAGTGAATCTCTCTTAGACCTCAATTCTATTCTGTTTTCTCACCTCTTCTAACCCATCAGATGCCTCCGAGACGTGGCAATGGATTTGCCTTCCCACTGGAGCTCACTTAGTTGATCCAGTAGCAGAATGCCTTAATGCAGATACTAGTTCAGAACCAGAACCAAGGCAACAACAACAACAACAACAACAACAACCCACCACCACCCCCTATTGATCACCTAGCCCGCTTTCTAAGGTTAAATCCGTCGGTGTTCTCTAGTAGCACCGAGCCGATTGTTGCAGATGATTGGCTCCACAAGATTGGGAGAGAGCTGACCACTACAAGATGCACAAATGCAGAGAGAGTGTGCTTTGCCGCACATCAGCTTGATGGACCCGCAACATCATGGTGGGAGAATTTCATCACCACTTACCCCATTGATATTGTTACATGCGATTAGTTTCAGCAGGCTTTCCGCACTGCCCATGTTTCAGCAGGAGCTATGAGCATGAAGAAACGCGAGTTTCGCAACTTGCGCCAAGGAGGACGTACAGTGGGCCAGTATGTGGATGAGTTTAGCAAGTTAGCACGCTATGCCCCAGATGACGTAGCCACAGATGCCGCTAAGCAGGAGAAGTTTCTTGAGGGACTCAACAATGAGCTGAGCATGCAATTGATGGTGGCAACTTTCACTAACTACCAGGAGTTGGTAGACAGGGCTCTCATGATTGAAGGCAAGCAGCAACAGATTGATAATCACAAGAGGAAGTATGGACAATGGAGGTACACTTCAGGAGCTCAGCAGAAGCCCCGCTACTCCCCATATTCAGGAGGACATAAACACAACCATGGAGGCCATAACCATGGAGGACATACACACAATGGAGCAAGTTCGCACAACCACGGTGGCCCCAAGAATGTGTCGACGTCCTGGATTCAGGGGCATCCAGCCCTGCCTACCTACGGCCCACCACACGACTTCATCAACGGCCTGGTATGGCCTAGCTTAAACATCAACAACACAAGACCCTTGCGAGGCGGGTGACGCCAAGACCCCCGAAGGAATCGACGTCCTCAAGCTGGCTCCCGAGGGGCTAAGAGTTCTATGCAATACTACCTCACGAGGCTCAGCTACCGTGAGCCATGATGGCCAAGGCCAGGCGGGCGCTAGGCGGGTGTAGAGCGCAGGTTTCCTCTTCGGTGCAACGGAGGCAGGACATAGGTGTGGAGTCCCGAGGAATCAGCCAAAGTTTTCCATTCCGGTGCAATGAGACCAAGACCGCCAGGATGGTAGGACGGAGGTCATCGACGAGCCCACCGCAGTGTCATGACTAGAGGCTTTTCACAGGCGAAGACTACTTTTGTCAGGATAGACTGTAGTACTTGTACCCTTTCAAATCCGGCCATTGCGGGATCACTTCCCGCTCATATTTGGGAAGAGGACCAAAGCCACTATAAATAGGGCTAGCCACCACCATAGAGGGGATCAGAACAAGTAGAACTAGCATACACCACACCAGCTCAAGAACACCTCACCTCCTGAGGCTTGTTCATCCACTGTACTAGCTCATCCTCAGCCCTTCGAGGCAATCCACCAAACGCTGGAGTAGGGTATTACTCCACAACGGTGGCCCGAACCAGGATAAAAACTAATGTGTCTCTTTGTCCCTTTGAGCTTGATGCGCTAGGCTTAGGAGGATCGCAAGTAGGCAGGCTGGGTAGGTTGAGATCTCCGCACGCACCCTAGAGTTCGAACCTCTCAAGGGTTTGCGGATCCCATAATCCGACATTAGGCGTGCCAGGTAGGGGTGCGTCGGATTTTCTCTTCCGTCGACCAGTCCTCCGCCGCTCCACCAACGCCATGGCCGACACCCTGAGAGCGCACATTGAGCACTGGGTCGTCCAGACCTCCTCGGTGACGCCCGCTGACGAGGAAGGCCTCCACTCCGCTTTGCTCGCGGCCCGGGTTCTGCCGGGGGCGCCCAACCGTGGGGGGCCCACGGCGCAACCTTCTCCACTGGCACCGCGCCGCCGCGCGATCTGCGAACTATGCTGCAGCAACCGCTCCGCACTCGTGCAGGGAATAGACAAACATGCGGGCAGCGGTCATCGTGGCCCGAGAGCTGCTGCGTTGCAGGTTGCTGGAGAGTGGCCGCGATGCCCTGCTGGAATGAGTCGCCGAGCTGCTGGATGCAGCAAGCAGTGGGGCAGCGCCGTTCTGTACCCTATCCACATCGCAGGCGGTGGTGGGGGCGCGTGCTCATCCGGGACACAACCGCGCGCCCCCTCCCAAGGGACCTGGAGAGCCTCTCAACGCCGACCAGCCCCGTAGAGCAGCCCACACCACCCTGAACGTGCCCCCTCGGCGTGGGGCTGCTCCAGGCGACATCACCAGGGGCCGCTCTGGAGTGCGGCCCTTGGCCAACGGGATCAGAGGTCCGCTGAAGAAGGCGGGAACGTGAGGCAGCCGGGAGGCGCTTCTGGTGCGAATAGCCTGGAAGCTTATGTCCCCATCGCGATTGATCCAAGTCACGCACGGGGAGAGGGCCCCAGCCGATCCCCCACGCCAGGCTGGGCGCTGGATATACACGAGGCCGAGTTCTCATTCGAGTCGCCACCCAGCCCCGCCAACATCTCCAATAGCGACAGCCTCTGGGTACAGCTAACGCCGTAGGAGCATGCTTACGCCGACCATGGATCGCAGGTGAACTAGGGTGCAGCTGCCACCAGGACTCTCAGGACGACGGATCCCCGACAGGAGCGCGAAGGACATTGGGAGCAACACGGGGGAAGCCCGACGGCAGGGCCCTCGTCGCACCGCATAGAGCAGGGCCCTGCCTGGAGGTAGGTTCCCCGCCGGGGAAGGCGCCGACAAGCCCTTCTCCTCGGTGGGGGCCTACGGTCACCAAGGACGCCGCCAGCGTCCCCCTAGCCCCTTGGTCTTGTCCTTGTTTCCAGTCTCCCCAATGGTGGTCAGGGGTGGCACACAACGGGGTCCTCGTCAGGCGACATGAAGCAAGGCTTCGGCTTGTGAAGGTCTCCGCTCGTGACACTCTCACGTAATAATGAGTGGGGCTTTACATGCCCCAGAGTCTCCTGGGTGCCGCCCTGGGGCCTCACGGGGGCTCCCCCACGTCCTAGTGGAAGCACCATGCTCCGCGCTGGTCGTCGACACTGTACCCAATGACTATGCCCAGCCAGTGAAAGCAGTTAGCTCCGCGCTGGTGAGAAGACTAAAGACTGAAGACTAGCTAGGCGCCGGACGCGTCCGTCTGCTTTTTGCCTCCTTTTTCTACTTGCTTGCCGGCTTTTTGAAGCAGTTTGTTTTTCGTGCATTTATAAAAATGGGGGAGTTTTCTCGTTTGTGTCGCTCTCTTGCCTTCAGTTATTGCGTTCTTTCTGGAGCTCGTGACTGCTACCCTGCCCTCAAGCACCTCGCGACTGGGGGCTGGGTACGGTGTATGCACTAGTGCCGATCACTCCCTCAGGGGGCTCGAGGCTGCGGCTGCCTCGCGCGCCCACCTTGTCACGGTCTCGTAGTGGGCTTCTCGCGAGGCACTCTTCGACACGCCAGTAGGCCCCTCGAGAGGCACAGAACCTCGCGGGCCCGCAGCAGGCTCGCCTCGGGAGAAGGAGCACGGCCGCGATGCCAGGCCTCACTCAAGACCCCTGAAACCCAAGATAAGTCATAAACAACTACCTTGCTCAGCGACCTGCAGCCCTGCGGGGCCCCGCTCCGTGTGTTACTTCAAAAGCATTTAGCAATCTCACACATAAGGGGCACCCCCTTTCCAAAATTTTCTCAGAAGGGTGCGTTCAAGTTTTAGTAATACAGGTCAAAGCAAAAGAAACACGGGCCTAGCTAGACACCCCTTCTTCATCACCTCCGTCCGTGCTGCTTGCGTCGAGGCTGCATCCTCCTCGTCATCACCATCCGCGCCAACTCCATCGGCCGCGACCACGACCGTGTCATCCTCCAGGGCGAATTCTGCTACCAAGGCATCCACATGGTCATCCACCCACCCGGCCGGGTTATCCTGGACAACCGGGGGCACGGGGACTAGCGGGGATCGCGGTTGAGGAGGTGGCTGAAGACACCGAGAACATGCGCCCCTAGAAGAGCACGGCTCCTCTCCGCTACAAGCTCGCGAGACCTTGCAGCCCTAGCCTCCAGGCAGGTCATGATGTCGGCGAAGAAGTTCAGGTGGCTGGCATAGTCGTTCTCATGCGGGTGAGGAGCACTCTCGTCGCAGATGGTGCCCTAGGCGGAGTTAGCTCTGAGTCTGAGGCCCTGAAGCATCGAGGCATGCTCGCGTTGCAGCGTCTGGTGGCGATTCGCTTCGCCCATGGTCCTCTCCTCCAGGGCCGCGGTGTCCTTGATCTGCTGCTGAAGAGAAGACAGCTTGGCTCGGGTGGAGGCCAAGGCAGATTCAGAAGAAATTAGGGCTTCTCGAGCAGCGCTCTCACGCTGCTCCGCAGACTGCAGCTCGATTTACAGGGCAGAGGTCCGGCCCTCAAGCTCAGCCTTGAGCAACTCTAGGTCCAGGCAGTGTCTCCCAGCCAGCTCAACACGTGCCTTCGTCACCCTCTCCTCCACCTCCAGCTGGACCCAAGCTTCTCAGGCGGCGACGGCGTCCTCAGCCACGACGGCCTGTCGCTCCCTCACCTCCAGCCTCTCCAAATCCAAGATGTGTTCCACGATCTCCAGCGTCAAATCTTCATGGCGCCTCAGGAGCTCCGTCTCGGCAAGGGCCACCTCGCCTGGTGAGGAGGCTAGCTGGGCGCGATGCTCCTCGACTTCGCGCTGCAGAGCCACATTTGAAGACAAAAGATCTCACTCTCGCTCCTCAGCCGCCTCACGGCGGTAGTTGGCAGCCTCGGCCTCTTCCATGGCGCAGGCGCAAGCTTCGCGAGAAGCCGCGAGCGAGGTCGCCGCACGCGCTTCAGCTTCATCACACTGTAGCTTCCCAAGGTTGATGGCAACCTTCAGCCGCTGCCACTCATCCTCCAAGCGGCGGTTCTCTGCCTCAAGCCTGGTACGACATTGGCAAGCTCCCCGCCAAGATGGACCATCGCATGCATCGCTTCACCGAAGAGCCCAAAGCTCACGGCGGTGCGCCTACGAGCGAACGCGAGCTCATCGCCAAGACCTTCGCCGGATTCGGAGGCCGCTCGAGAGGCGCTGGCTGCTCCGCCAGCCATCGACCGGGGGCTGGCTGGTGTAGCCCCATAGCTTTAAGACGAAGGCCGCCTGGGGGCACCCCCTACCGGCAATGACAAGAGGAAGGATCACCGGTGCACCCCCTGTCTCGCGGAGAGAGTCGCGAGGAGAGGGAGCATGGGGCCCGTGTCGGTGTACTAAAGTAGGGGGTACCTTAGTACCCCGAACTTGTGCACGGGCAGTCGCAGCGCCCCGCGGCAAGGCTTGCCGGACGCCCGCCAAGACCCTCCGTCACTTCCTATTTACTGCCATTCAAGAACAAAGTATCAACCAAGGAAACAAAGGCCCCGGCAAGAGGAGCTTGCCGGGGAGGCCGATCAAGGCGCTTCCAACAGACTAGCCGCGACGCCCCACGCGTCCCGGCAAGGCCCGGCGGCCGGCAAGCTTGCCGGCCCGGCAAGAGAAGGGCCGCGGCAAGGCACTTGCCGCGGTAAGGCTGCCACCCTGCGCTCCAGCGCATCCAACGACGTGTCGCCCTGGGGCCGTCCCAGAGGCACGTGGCGAGGCAATGTGCAGCCATGCGGAGCGAGGTGGTGAGCAGAGCTGACAGAGACGCCATCGTGGCAACCGGTGGCTCACCTAACGGTCGTTTCTTTACCTTTGTAGCGACCGGACGGGCATTAAATGCCCTTGTCTCCTGCCGTCGAGTTAGGTAGGGGACACTTTGGTCATCAAGTACCAACTGCGTTTTACCTTTCTACCCCCTCTTCCCACGCTGCCACCGTTGGCGCCCCTTGAACTATAAAAGGGAGGCCCATGCGCACGTAGAAGGGGTTCGGTTCATTCGACACACGCGCCACTATACGCCGCATCCTCGAGCAAGATCAAATACAAGCACAAAGCAGCGAGAGGAGTTTTATCTCTCGGAGAGCTCGAGCTGGGTAAAATCGCCCGCCTCCCCAGCGCCCGACCTCGATCCGCTCACGACGCCCTCCGCTCCTTGCCGGACTAGAAGGGGCCCCCCCGTGCCCCATAGGTGCTCGTGGCCGCACAGAGTCAGCCCCGGCATCTTTGGCGCGCCAGGTAGGGGCGGCGTCGAGGTCGTGGGCATCTGATCCGGTCTCCACGCGCGCTGCATCAACGCCTTCATCAACATGCCACCAAAGAAGAAGCCTTCGGAGGTGGCCGCTCCGTCTGCATCAATTCCACCACCACTGCCGGAGCAAGCAGGCGATGGAGTGGACGCCGGCGGAGGAGCGGGCGCCGACGGCGGGACGCACGTCGTCACCAGATCCAAGAACAAGGCCCCGCAAGCGTCGGCGACGGTGCAGACGCCGCGCCCTTCCCAGGAGGTGCAAGGTCAACAGCGCCCCGGTGCTCCTAGCACCGTGCTTGCATTGGAGCAAGGCCAAGCTGGTGGGTTGCGGACGCTCGAGGCCAAAGCATGCACGCCAAAGATGTCAAGCGCAAGTGAGGTACGGATCGCCGCGGACGAGTGTTGCTCCTCCCAATCCAGCTTGGGAGTCCGAGCACATCCGCTCCTCGCGCCGCTTCGCCGCCACCGCCACCCAAGACAGCGAGAGGAAGCGCCGCCCGAGCCCACTTGCTTCTATATTACCCTCCGGCGCCGCATAAGATTGACGGCGGAGGATGACCATTTACACCTCATCGGCCGCCAACGGCGACAAGCCCAGCGACCGAAGCGTCGAAGCCCGGCAAGACGCCAGCGCAGCCGGCGCCGATAAGACGGCTGGGGTGCCACCTCCGTGCACTCCCAGCCCCGAGGGCTAAGGTCGCCCGGCTCGCCGGGCCAACCCGACGCCGACTCCATCTGCGTCGTCGGACCCGCGAACTTCGCCGTGATCAGCGCCACGTACTCCGAGAACGGCAACATGAAGACGCCGCACGCACCCGCGAAGCGCGAAGAAGCGCGACGTCAATCGACCAGCGCGGCCGACCCACTGTCGACATGCATGCGCCCGAAGAACCAGCGACTTGCCATACGTGGCGGGTTGCCTGCGCTCACCCATGAGCTGCGGCAAGTCCAAAGGCCCAAGACCAAGAACTTCAAGCCCGACGTGTCGAAGTATGATGGCAGGATACATCCGTCGAGTTCCTCAAGATCTACACCATCGCGGTGCGAGCTGCGGAGGGCGCGACGAGAAGATCTCGCCAACTACTTCCGCTGGTGCTCAAGCCTAACGCCGATCTTGGCTCATGCACTTGCCGGACGGCTCCATCTCTTCATGGGCGGACTCAGGTCATCGGTTTGTCGGCGCCTTCACGGTGACCACAAACCCCATGCCAGGAAAGCGATCTGCATTTGCTCGTCCAGAAGGAAGGAGAGCCCCTGCGCAAGTACATACAGAGATTCAGTCAGGTGCAACGCAACATCCCAGACGTCCACCCTGCCGCGGTTATCAGCGTGTTCCATCAGAACGTGCGCAACCGCCGGATGAGGGAGGAGATGGCGATGTGCAAGATTAGAGATGTCAGCGAGCTTTATGCTCTAGCCGACAAGTGTGCACGGGATGAGGAGGGGAGGAAGATCCCCAGAGAGATCGCGGGAGCAGAAGGATCTGACAGCGGAGATGCTGCCCCGGCAAGGAAGAGCCGGAGGCGCAACAACAGGAAAAGAAAGGCCAAGGATGTGCTAGCTGTTGAGCATTCCGGCAACGGAGGCGGCTCCGACAAGGCCAAAGCCGACGACTCCGGCGAGGCTGTGGTGGCCGCCGACAAGCAGGATGGCTCCGGCAAGCGGTATTGCAAGATCCACCGCACCAAGGGCCATGATCTCCAAACCTGCAAGAAAGTGGAGCAGATGGCGGAGCTACAGAAAGCTGAGTACGAGCGCCGCGACAAGGAGAGGGCCCAGGGAGGCGGCGGAGGATCCGGCAAGAAGCCTCTCGCCCGGGGAGGGCACCGCGGCAAGGCCAAGCCGCGGTAAGGAGACAGGCCTCCCCGTGGCCGCGACAAGGATGAAGATGAAGATGAGGATGATGAAATGGAGGAAGATGAGACTGACGACCAAGAGTTTCAGAAGGCAACAACGGTGCTGTGCATCGACGGCGGCGCCTCTCTGCACGCCTCGCACCGCCAACTCAAGCAGTGGGTGCGAGAAGTGAACGCAGCGGAGCCGTCCGTCGAGTCGCGCAAGCCTCTGAAGTGGTCCGGCATGCCCATCACCTTCGATGTTGAGGACCACCCTGATCACATCACTGTGGTCGGGTGCTTGCCGATGTTGGTCTCGCCAACAATCCGCAACCTCAAGGTCACGAAGATGTTGGTTGACGGCGGGGCCGGCCTGAATCTGATCTCTTCAGCAGTACTCAAGAAGCTCCAGATCCCCGACAGCAAGCTCGAAGAAACTGGTACCTTTCAAGGGATAAATCCGGGAAAGAGCAAGCCAAAGGGAAGATCACACCGCCAAGAACGCTTGGCGTGAGCTGAATTTCGTGACAGAGAAAGTCACATTTGATGTTGCCGATATCCCGCCGCCCTACAATGGGATACTAGGCCGTCCTGCGCTCGCCAAGTTCATGGCAGCCTCTCACTACGCCTACAACGTGCTCAAGATGCCTGGTCCAATAAGTGTCATTTCTGTCCAAGGCGACAAGAAGGATGCACTTATCTGCACCGACAAGATCTACCGGGAAGCCGCGGCCGCCGCAGAGCGCAAGCCACTTGCCGCTGAAGCTCCCCGGGGGAAGAGGAAGGCCAAGTCCGGCAAGGATAGCTCTGGCGCCCACTCCGGCAAGCGCACCTCCCCGGAGCGCTGCGCTGTCGTCGAGGATGCACCATCGAGCTCCGCCGACAAGTGCAAGAAGGCAAAGATAACTTCACCAAAGACCAAGCCCGGTGAGAACGGCTCTGGTACCTGCTCCGGTAAGCGCACCTCTCCGGAGTGCTGCGCCGCCGTCGAGGACGTGCCATCGAGCTCTACCAGCAAGTAGGGCGAAGGGAACGGTCAAGTTTCGAAGTTTTTGAGTCGCATTCCTTGAGAATCCATACCTTGTACGAAAAACCTGTGCGCAAAGGGGACGAATCGTGGCTAATTTGCGCCCTTGATCTGTTTCGAGTCCGCTCAACGATGAAAGCGCGCCGCAACTAGCCCGACGAGTTCTTCCTGCCGGGAAGCAACACCGCCAGCGGGCTGCTGATGTTCCGCACTCAGCAAGTGTGTCTGCACCGGTGGGGTCCCTGAAAGCGTGAGGGAGAAAATGTACAAGGGAGGATATCCGGGGAGGAGTGCAGCCCCGCCGAAGCACAGAAGATGAAAAAGCTAAGTTGCCCAAGTTTGAGTACAGAACATTTTTCAGCTTTAAATCTCTATGTTATATTCCTCGAACGTTCGCCCCTTGTATGTAAAACCCGTGCGCGGAGGGGCCGACTCGTGGTTAAGTTGCGCCCTTGCTTTGTTTCGAGCCCGCTCAACAATAAAAGTGCGCCGCAACTGCCCCGACAAGGCTTCTTGCCGGAGACAACACCACCAGCGGGCTGCTGATGTTCCGCACTCAGCAAGTGTGTTAGCGCCGGCATGTTTCCTAAAAGCGTAGGGTAGGAATATACGAGGGGTGCAACGGGGTAGAGGAGGTAACATAGCAAGCCTTGCCGTGGGACGTCCTTTGTATGAGAAACTTGCGCGCAGAGGAGCCGACTCACGGCTAAGTTGAGCCCTTGATTTGTTTTCGAGTCCGCTCAAACAATGAAAGCGCGCTGCAGCTAAGCCCGATGAGGTTTCTTGCCGGAGGCTACACCGCCAGCAGGCTGTTGATGTTCCGCACTCAGCAAGCGTGTATGCGCCGGCAAGTTCCCTAAAAGCGTAGAGTATAAACATACCAAGGACGAAGCACCGCATTGCGTTTGCCAACGTGAAGTTACATTACAAAAGTAACTTATTACAACGCCGTCTAAGTTATTTTCGTAACTGAAATGACAGCGCCAAGGAAAAAAAACAGGAGGGCTCACCGGCGCCTGGGCCCCGGCAAATCGGCGTTGCTGGGGGCTGCGAGTGCCAAGGTTCCCTCGCAACTAGCCAGAGTCGCCGGGGGCTGCGATGCCAGCGGCAAGAACAAAGGAAAAGGGCGCAGGCTCTTGCGCCCCGACAAGCCAGAGTTGCCAGGGGCTGTGAGACCAGATAAGTTTTCCATCCCTCTTCATGCATCCTCCTATGGACCGGGGGATGCGAGGCCGTGTCCTTGAACGAGCATGCCTTGTATGGGAAAACACATGCGGAGGAGCGAATCGTGGCCAAGTTAAGCCCTTGATTTGTTTTCGAGTCCGCTCAACAAAACAAGTACGCCTGAATCGCCCGGCAAGGTTTCTTGCCGGAAACAAAGACCGCCAATGGGCTGCTGATGTCCCGCACTCAGCAAGTTTGCTTGCGCCGGCAAGTTCCCTCGAAGCGTAGGGTGGAAACATACAAGGCACAGGATTAAGTAAAGGGCGTAACACGGCAAGCATTCCCCCCTTTTTTCATTAAAAACATCCCATTTCAATACAAGTCCATAGAGGATGAAAAACATGAAAGAGAGGATTACAAGTTCTAAATGCAGCTAAGGCCCGAAGGCTTACAAACTAAGAAGATAAGATGCCCGTAATCCCTCTCCTGTTTCTCTCTCCAGGAGGTAGGTCAAGGAGGCCCCGGCAAGAGAAGTTTGCCGGGAAGGGCAAAAGGAGCGCCTAGGTGAGCTACGGGCGCCAGAAGACACCAAGAGAACACCCCAGGGGCCGGCCAGGAGCTTGGCGGAGACGGAAGCGCCGGAAGCAGAGCTCGAAGACGGGGCGGCGGGACGTCAGCACACTGTCGAGGGCGCCTCGCCCTCGTACTCCGACTTGACGGGCTTGCCGCCACCCCTCTTCCTCTTCCGCAGCCTCCCTACGCCAGCCACCCAAGGAGACGGCCCCGAGGAGTTCAGAAGGCCGGCGACCCGGATGATGGGGTCGCCGGTGGCGCGCGAGGCGACGACCGACGCCTAGTCGGACTCACCGCCGCCGTCGTCGTCGCTGTCGCTCTCCTCCTCGTCACTCTCGCTCGAGGGGGAGTCTTCGCTATCGGAGGAGCTGTCCACGCAGCATCTCGCCCGGGTGCCGGAGTCCCCGAAGACCTTGACGGCAAGAAGGTCGCCCTCCATTAACTTAAAATGGAGGGTGAACCCCGCCGTCAAGC
The DNA here is from genome assembly GCA_021437245.1 of Aegilops speltoides. Lineage (NCBI taxonomy): Eukaryota > Viridiplantae > Streptophyta > Magnoliopsida > Poales > Poaceae > Aegilops > Aegilops speltoides. Next base: position 277,841,098 of record CM038147.1, on the reverse strand, counting down.
TGTGGATGCGGGCGAATGTCTTCCACCCTCGATCGAAGTACATCACGCCGGGGGCTGGGGATATGACACTAACTCGAGTGCCGCTGATCCCGCAGCCCCTCATGCGCAACTCCAACATCCGGGCGGTCCGGTTCCATCGCGCTCGCAAATGGAGCCAGAAGCCGGAGGCGGCGACGAGGTGCTCGGCGCAGCTTGATGAAGAACTCCCACGGGTCGTCCCCAGTATGGACCGCCTCGAGGAGAGGAGCTGCCGGCGGAGGCGAGGGTGGCGCACCGCCCCGGCCGCCTCTTCCCCGAGCGCCCCGACCGCGTCCTCGACCTCGTCCGCGGCCTCGCCCCCTCCCTCTCCCCCTCGTGGCCGGCTCTGCCACCTCAGGTGCAGGATAGGGAGAGGCGCGCTGCCTGGAAGCGACCCTCGCTGCCACCGTTGAAGGACCAGGGTTCCCTCCCTCCATGGCGAGAGGGAGGAAGAATAGCGAGTTGAAGCAAAGAGAAGATGGGAAGTCTCGAGATTTTGCGCCCCCTTCCGCCCTTTTTAGGAGCAAAGTGGGGGCTCGGCCGCCCGCCACCAATCGGAGCGCTGGAGGGCGGAGGAGCGGGCCGCCCACCACCTCCGCCCGTGACGGCTCGGTTTCCCACCTTCGCCGCCCACGACCCCTCGCGCATGGGAGCCGCGTGGCGGGGAGGCGAAGCCAGGGCGACAGATGAAATGACCTCCCCCTGCCCCGTGAATAAAGGGGCGGACGCCCTGCAAGTCGCGCGCACCACCCACGCCTCCCACGACACCGTAATCAATGCGTGCCGTTACGAGAGGACGCGGTGGACACGGAGCCCGATCGTGCATGGACCCAGGCCGCGCATGACCGTGCACTGTTATGGGCCTGGCCCAACAACGCTCGGCGCCGTGTATGGCCCAGGCCTGGGGGCTCCTGTCGGTGTACTAAAGTAGGGGGTACCTTAGTACCCCGAACTTGTGCACGGGCAGTTGCAGCGCCCCGCGGCAAGGCTTGCCGGACGCCCGCCAAGACCCTCCGTCACTTCCTATTTACTGCCATTCAAGAACAAAGTATCAACCAAGGAAACAAAGGCCCCGGCAAGAGGAGCTTGCCGGGGAGGCCGATCAAGGCGCTTCCAACAGACTAGCCGCGACGCCCCGCGTCACGGCAAGGCCCGGCGGCCGGCAAGCTTGCCGGCCCGGCAAAGAGAAGGGCCGCGCAAGGCACTTGCCGCGGCAAGGCTGCCACCTGCGCCCAACGCATCCAACGACGCAGTCGCCTCGGGCCGTCCCAGAGGCACGTGGCGAGGCAATGCGCAGCCATGCGGAGCGAGGTGGCGAGCAGAGCTGACAGAGACGCCATCGTGGCAACCGGTGGCTCACCTAACGGTCGTTTCTTTACACTGTTGGGGCGACCGGACGGGCATTAAATGCCCTTGTCTCCTGCCGTCAGAGTTTGGTAGGGGACACTGTTGGTCACTGTTGTACCAACCTGCGTTTTTACCTTTCTACCCCTCTTCCTTCGCTGCCACCGTTGGCGCCCCTTGAACTATAAAAGGGAGGCCCATGCGCACGTAGAAGGGGTTCGGTTCATTCGACACACAACGCCACTATACGCTCGCATCCTCGAGCAAGATCAAATACAAGCACAAAGCAGCAGTAGGAGTTTTATCTCTCCGGAGAGCTCCCAAGCTGGGTAAAAATCGCCCGTCTCCCCCGCGCGCCCGACCTCGATCTGCTCTGCGCACGCCCTCCGCTCCCTTGCCGGACTAGAAGGGGCCCCCCGTGCCCCATAGGTGCTCGTGGCCGCACAGAGTCAGCCCCGGCAGCCCGGTTCCGGGGCACCCTCGCGCCGTCGTGTTAACTGAAGTTGGTCCCACGCCCTTCTCAGGATCGGGGCGCTGGGGGCTACACACATGCGTCAAGCTGGAGTCCTTGGGGATGCCTGCCTCTCGAGGTTTCGCCTTCGTGGGGGCCCTGCAAAACTCCAACCATGAGAAAACACGACGCGCTAGGAGGTCAAGAGCAAAGGTACTTACTCATCGGCATCCACGTATCTCTTGGGCTTCAACGGTCAACGGGTGCCATCGTCGCGGCACGGGGACCTCTTCCTCTTCAAGAGTGACTCAAGGCACAGGCAGGGCCAACCAGACCCCAACGGGCGATCATTAGGAGGGGGAGCGCTCGGCGGGGCATCTGGGGCGGGGTCCCAAGGGCAGGGGCACCCAGCGAGACCTTCTGGCTCACGACTCCGGGGCCGTTGATGGGCTCCTCACCGTCAGCGGCCACTCTGGAGCCACCACCCTGGGCATCAGTAGCCCCTGCCACCGGAGCTTGGGGTTGCATCGGTTCTGCGGTAGCTCCTTTTGGGGCCCCAGAAGCCCCGACCTCCTGAGCCATTAGCGGGGCCGGGCCTCCGGAGGAGCTCTCGAAAGCTGATGCAGGTGTGCGCCCCCTGCCTCCACACTGGTGGCGCACATGGCAGGGTAAATCAGGAGAGGAGCCACGAAGACGGGGTTCTCATGGGGCCCCTCAAGGCCCTCGGGAAGCAACCCCCACTCATCGAACAGAGGCATCTGCCCAGCGAAGGCCACCTTGTTCGAGCGCAGATAGAGAAGGCAGCCACCCCCTGGAATGTTAGCATGCTCGGACTTGCCAGTCAGAAGCTTGAGCACCATGCCCAAGGTGTCAGTAGCAAGCAACAGCCTTTGCAGCCTCATCGGATCTCTGACGCCTGTGAAGTCCCACATCGGACAAGAATGGCGCTGGAGGGGAGCAATGCGCTGCTTCACGAAGTCCTTCACCACCATTGGTGCCATCACCTCCAGTTCCTGAAGCCTCGCCAGTCTCTTCCAGACGAAAGCAAGATGCCGGTCGGAGAGCCTCTCATGGCACCAGCCGGAGCTAGGCAAGGCCGGCGCCCCAGGAGTCAAGAGCAGGGGGCTGAACGCGCGGGCATCCATAAGAAGCCACCACTTTTGGAATCCCTTCGCTGCAGGCGAGAGCTTGAAGTCAATCCCCGAACCAGCGGTCGCGGCCACGGCTTCAAATGTTGCGTACCCAGAGCATTGGCAGGCAGCGACCAACCGAATTTTTTTAAAAAATGGTGAAACAAGGCCACGGAAAGAGTGATGCCTACCATGGCCTCGTAGAGGAAGGCGAAGATGGCGAGAAGGATGATAGAGCGGGGATCCAGATGCAGCTGATGGATCTGGTAATGCGACATCACAACGTTGAAGAAAGGGGAGAAAGGAGGGATCAACCCAGCAAGAAGAGCATGGAGATAGATGGGGATCTCGGTGGCGCTCATCTCTCTAGTTCACCAAGATGCAGGGCGGACAGCCATCGCCCTCCCCTCATTGGAATCGGCGGTGAGCGCATGGCAAACCTTGCCCAGCCCCTCCTCATTGATCACCGTTGACTGCTCAAGGGCTGGCTCCAGGGCCGGCGGAGGGCCGGCCGGGGCGAGCAGCTTCCCCTTCTTCTTCCTCGGCTTGGGGGCCATGGCGAGTACTAAAAGAGGGCGAGGGGCCTGCGCCAGATCTATGGACGCGGCGGCAAGATTGGGAAGAAGCAAAAAAGAGTTGAGCACGGTATTTTGCGAAGGGCGAGCTGCACTGACAACGGGCGGCTATTGGGTCTGCCAGATATCAAGGCGGTGTGGGGAAGTGGAGACGCCCATGTCCCATCAACCGCCACGTGTCTTCAAGGCCGTAGGCTGACTAGGGCCCGCAGCACTCCAGACTTGCCCTTTGGCTTCGCCTGGAAGCCAAGTCCGAGCGCGCCTTGGGCCCAGGGACTACTGTCGGCGTCCTAGATTCGGGGGCATCCAGCCCTACCTGCCTGCGGCCCACCACGCGGCTTCATCGACGGCCTGCTATGGCCCAGCTTCAGCATCAACAACACAAGACCCTCGCGAGGAGCCAAGCCTCGCGAGGCGGGCGACACCAAGACCCCGAAAGGAATCGGCCTCCTCAGGCTGGCTCCCGAGGGGCGGAGAGTTCTATGTAATACTACCTCACGAGGCTCAGCTGACATGAGCCATGACGACCAAGGCCAGGCTGGCGCCAGGCGGGCGCAGAGCGCAGGTTTCCTCTTCGGTGCAAAGGAGGCAGGATACAGGTGCGGAGTCCCAAGGAATCAGCCAAAGGTTTCCATTCCGGTGCAACGAGACCAAGACCGCCAGGACGGCAGGACGGAGGTTATCGACGAGCCCACCGCAGGGTCATGACCAGAGGCATTTCGCAGACAAAGACTACTTTTGTCAGGATAGACTGTACTGCTTGTCCCATTTCAAATCCGACCGTTGTGGGATCCCTTCCCGCTCATATTTGGGAAGAGGACCAAGGCCATTATAAATAGGACTGGCCACCACCATAGAGGGCATCAGAACAAGTAGAACTAGCATACACCACACCATCTCAAGAACACCTCACCTCCTGAGGCTTGTTCATCCACTGTACTAGCTCATCCTCAGCCCTTCGAGGCAATCCACCAAACGCTGGAGTAGGGTATTACACCACAATGGTGGCCTGAACCAGGATAAAAACTGTCGTGTCTCTTTGTCCCTTTGAGCTTGACGCGCTAGGCTTAGGAGGATCGTGAGTAGGCAAGCTAGGTAGGTTGAGATCTTCGCACGCACCCCAGAGTTCGAATCTCTCAAGGGTTTACGGATCCCATAATCTGACAGAATGGGAATGGGAATGGAGGAAGCAGCAGTCAGAACCGTTCCAACCCCGCAACACCAGCCAAGAGGGATCTGAGCCACATCACCTGTTTCAAGTGCCAGAAGACCTGACATTATGCCACCGAATGTCCTGAAGTAAAGAATGGAAATGGCAATGGAGGATCTGCCAAGAAGCCCAACCCCTTCACCAAAGGATAGGTGAACCACATCAGCATGAAGGAGATTGAGGATCAACCCGACGCAGTTGTCAGTAAGTTTTTGATTAATACATTTACCGCACTTATTCTTTTCGATACTGGTGCATCGCATTCATACATATCAAGGGGATTTGTGGATAAGTATAACCTGTCAACCGTAGCCCTTAAGTCACCTATGTTAGTAAGTTCCCCAGGAGCGGAGTATATGGCTAGTAGGGGATGCTATCAGTTGCCACTAACCAAAGGTAGACATGTTTTCCCCACCGACCTAATTGTTCTAGAGTCACAAGGATTGGATGTGATACTAGGAATGGATTGGCTATCCAAGTTTGAAGGAAACATGATTGTGCTAGTAAATCAATTCTTCTCACCACCCCAGAACGAAAGAGGATCAAGTATGTATCCCGGCATGCGCCGAGGAGAACCCAGGTGAACTCCTTATCAGGAGTTGTACAGGAGGAAGTACCTGTGGTGAAGTATTACCCCGACGTATTTTCGGAGGAGTTACGAGGTATGCCACTAGATCGAGACATTGAGTTTTTGATTGAGCTATTGCCAGGCACCGCGCCAATATCAAAGAGACCATATTGGATGCCCACAAAGGATCTGGAGGAAATTAAGACGCAGATAAAGGAGTTACTAGAGAAAGGTTACATTCGACCAAGTTCATCACCTTGGGGAGCCCCTGTGCTTCTAGTGGAGAAGAAGGATGGATCCTTAAGGATGGTTGTTGATTATCGTGCACTGAATGAGGTGACAATCAAGAACAAATACCCTCTGCCAATAATCAATGATTTGTTTGACCAGTTGCAAGGAGCTAAAGTTTTCTCCAAGATCGATCTTCGATCAGGTGATCACCATTTGAAGATTCAAGAGCAAGATATACCTAAGACAAGTTTTACCACAAGGTACATGCTATATGAGTATACTGTTATGTCATTTGGTCTGACTAACGCGCCTGCCTATTTCATGAATATATGATGAACAAGGTGTTTATGGAGTTTTTGGATAAGTTCGTCGTGGTGTTCATTGATGATATATTGGTCTACTCGAAGAACGAAGAAGAGCATAAGGGGCATTTGCGTTTGGTTCTTGAGAAGCTCAGGGAACATCAGTTGTATGCCAAGTTCAGCAAATGTGAGTTTTGGTTAAAGGAAGTTGGATTCCTCGGACATGTTATATCAGGAGAAGGAATAGCAGCAGACCCTACCAAGGTTGCTTCTGTTACTAAGTGGGTGGCACCCACATCACTTGGAGAGATCAGGAGTTTTCTTGGACTCGCAGGATATTACCGGAGATTTATTGAGAATTTCGCCAAGATTGCAAAGCCCATGATGGAGTTATTGAAGAAGGACACCAAGTTTAAATGGACTAAGGAGTGCGAAGCCAGCTTTCATGAGTTGAAGAAATGTTTGGTTACAGCCCCAGTGCTGATTCTCCCAGACCAACGAAAGGATTACCAAGTATATTGCGACGCTTCACGTCGAGGAATTTGAGGTGAGTTTATGCACGAAGGAAGAGTTGTTTCATATGCCTCACGACAGCTTTGACATCATGAGCTGAATTATGCTACGCATGATTTGGAGTTAGCAGCCGTAGTGCTTGCGCTGAAGACATGGAGACACTTTCTCATCGGAAACCATTGTGATGTATACACTGTTGGAAATATGCCCTAGAGGCAATAATAAAATGGTTATTATTGTATTTCCTTGTTCATGATAATTGTCTATTGTTCATGCTATAATTGTATTAACTGGAAACCGTAATACATGTGTGAATACATAGACCACAACTTGTCCCTAGTGAGCCTCTACTTGACTAGCTCGTTGATCAATAGATGGTCATGGTTTCCTGACCATGGACATTAGATGTCATTGATAGCAGGATCACATCATTAGGAGAATGATGTGTTGGACAATACCCAATCCTAAGCATAGCACAAGATCGTGTAGTTTGTTTGCTAAAGCTTCTCTAATGTCAAGTATCATTTCCTTAGACCATGAGATTGTGCAACTCCCGGATACTGTGGGAATGCTTTGGGTGTACCAAATGTCACAACGTAACTGGGTGGCTATAAAGGTGCACTACAGGTATCTCCGAAAGTGTCTGTTGGGTTGGCACGAATCGAGACTGGGATTTGTCACTCCGTATGACGGAGAGATATCTCTAGGCCCACTCAGTAATGCATCGTCATAATGAGCTCAATGTGACTAAGTAGTTAGTCACGGGATCATGCGTTACGGAATGAGTAAAGTGACTTTCCGGTAACGAGATTGAACGAGGTATTGGGACACCGACGATCGAATCTCGGGCAACTAACATACCGATTAACAAAGGGAATTTTACACGAGATTGATTGAATCCCCGACATCGTGGTTCATCCGATGAGATCATCGTGGAACATGTCGGAGCCAACATGGGTATCCAGATCCAGCTGTTGGTTATTGGCCGGAGAACGTCTCGGTCATGTCTGCATGGTTCCCGAACCCTTAGGGTCTACACACTTAAGGTTCTGTGATGCTAGAGTTGTTATGGGAAATATTATGTGGTTATCGAAGGTTGTTCGGAGTCTTGAATGAGATCCCGGATGTGACGAGGAACTCCCGAATGGTCCGGAGGCGGAGAAAGATATATTGGACGAAGGGTATTGGAGTCCGAAATTGTTCTGGGAGTACCGGGTGACGACCAGTGTGACCGAAAGGTGGTTCGGAGGCCCCGACAAGCGTTGGGGGCCTTATGGGCCAAGGGGAGGGGGCACACCAGCCAACTAAGGGGCTGTGCGCCCGTCCCAACCCCTCTCACATAACCTGGAGAGGTGGGGGCGCCTCCCCTAGGGCAGCCGCCCCTCCCGGCTTGGGGGCAAGTTTCCTAGGGGTGGGGGCGCCCAAACCCATCTAGGGTTTCCCGAGTGGCCGCCACCCTTCCCCTAGGGAACCCTAGGGCGCCTTCTCCACCCCCTTCCCCCTATATATAGTGAGGGAGAGAGAGGGCAGCCGCACCCTTCCCCAGGCGCAGCCCCTCCCTCCTCCAACACCTCCTCCTCCGTAGTGCTTGGCGAAGCCCTGCCGGAGAACCACGAGCTCCATCGCCACCACGCCGTCGTGCTGCTGGAGTTTTCCCTCAACTTCTCCTCTCCCCTTGCTGGATCAAGGAGGAAACGTTCCCGGGCTGTACATGTGTTGAACGCGGAGGCACCGTCTGTTCGGTGCTTAGATCGGAATCGACCGCGATCTGAATCGCTGCGTGTATGACTCCACCAACCGTGTTCTTGTAATGCTTCCGCATCGAGATCTTCAAGGGTATGAAGATACACTCATCCTCTCCCTCTCTTGTTGCTAGAATCTCCATAGATTGATCTTGGTGATGAATAGAAAATTTTGAATTATTGCTACGTTCCCCAACAGTGGCATCATGAGCTAGGTCTATGCGTAGATTCTATGCACGAGTAGAACACAAGTAGTTGTGGGCGTTGGTTTGTTCAATATGCTTACCGTTACTAGTCTTATCTTGATTTGGCGGCATCATGGGATGAAGCGGCCCGGACCGACCTTACCCGCACGCTTACGTGAGACAGGTTCCACCGACTGACATGCACTTGTTGCATAAAGGTGGCTAGCGGGTGCCAGTCTCTACCACTTTAGTCGGATCAGATTCGATGAAAAGGGTCCTTATGAAGGGTAAATAGCAATTGGCATATCACCATTGTGGCTTTTGCGTAGGTAAGAAGTGTTCTTGCTAGAAACGCATAGCAGCCACGTAAAACATGCAACAACAATTAGAGGACGTCTAACTTGTTTTTGCAGGGTATGCTATGTGATGTGATATGGCCAAAAGAATGTGATGAATGATACGTGATGTATGAGATTGATCATGTTCTTGTAATAGGAATCACGACTTGCATGTCGATGAGTATGGCAACCGGCAGGAGCCATAGGAGTTGTCTTAATTTATTGTATGACCTGCGTGTCAATCAGAATGCCATGTAATTACTTTACTTTATTGCTAATCGTTAGCCATAGTAGTAGAAGTAATAGTTGGCGAGACAACTTCATGAAGACACGATGATGGATATCATGATGATGGAGATCATGGTGTCATGCCAGTGACGAAGGTGATCATGCCGCGCCTGGAAGATGGAGATCAAAGGCGCAAGATGATATTGGCCATATCATGTCACTCTATGATTTGCATGTGATGTTTGTCATGTTTACATCTTATTTTCTTAGAACAACGATAGCATAAATAAGATGAACCCTCATAAAATTTCAAGAAAGTGTTCCCCCTAACTGTGCACCATTGTGAAAGTTCGTTGTTTCGAAGCACCACGTGATGATCGGGTGTGATAGATTCTAACGTTCGCATACAACGGGTGTAAGCCAGATTTACACATGCAAAACACTTAGGTTGACTTGACGAGCCTAGCGTGTAGATACATGGCCTCGGAACACAAGCGACCGAAAGGTCGAACATGAGTCGTATAGTGGATACGATCAGCATGAAGATGTTCACCGATGATGACTAGTCCGTCTCACGTGATGATCGGACACGACCTAGTTGACTCGGATCATGTATCACTTAGATGACTAGAGGGATGTCTATCTGAGTGGGAGTTCATTAAATAATTTGATTAGATGAACTTAATTATCATGAACATAGTCAAAAGGTCTTTGCAAATTATGTCGTAGCTCACGCTTTGGTTCTACTGTTTTAGATATGTTCCTAGAGAAAAAATTTAGTTGAAAGTTGATAGTAGCAATTATGCGGACTGGGTCCGTAAACTGAGGATTGTCCTCATTGCTGCATAGAAGGCTCATGTCCTTAATGCACCGCTCGGTGTGCCGAACCTCGAGCGTTGTCTGTGGATGCTGCGAACATCTGACATACACGTTTTGATGACTACATGATAGTTCAGTGCGTAATGTTAAACGGTTTAGAATTGAGGCACCAAAGACGTTTTTGAAACGTCGCAGAACATATGAGATGTTCCAAAGACTGAAATTGGGATTTCAAACTAGTGCCCACGTCAAGAGGAATGAGACCTCTGACAAGTTTCTTAAGCCTGCAAACTAAGGGAGAAAATCTCAATCGTTGAGCATGTGCTTAGATTTTCTAAGTACTACAATCACTTGAATCGAGTGGGAGTTAATCTTCCAGATGAGACAGTGATAGTTCTCCATAGTCACTGCCACCAAGCTATTAGAGCTTCATGATGAACTATAACATATCAGGGATAGACATGATGATCCTTGAGCAATTCGCGATGTTTGACACCACGAAAGTAGAAATCAAGTTGGAGCATCAATTGTTGATGGTTAGTAAAACCACTAGTTTTCAAGAAGGGAAAGGGAAAGAAGGGATACATCATGAAACGGCAAATCAGTTGCTGCTCTAGTGAAGAAACCCAAGGTTGAACCCAAACCCGAGACTAAGTGCTTCTGAAATAAGGGGAATGGTCACAGAAGCAGAACTACCCTAGATACTTGGTAGATGAGAAGGCTGGCAAGGTCAACAGAAGTATATTGGATATACATTATATTAATGTGTACTTCACTAGTACTCCTAGTAGCACCAGGGTATTAGATACCGGTTCGGTTGCTAAGTGTTAGTAACTCGAAATAAAAGCTGCGGAATAAACGGAGACTAGCTAAAGGTGAGATTACGATATGTGTTGGAAGTGTTTCCAAGGTTGATGTGATCAAGCATTGCAAGCTCCCTCTACCATCAAGATTGGTGTTAAACCTAAATAATTGTTATTTGGTGTTTGCGTTGAGCATAGACAAGATTAGATTATGTTTATCGCAATACAGTTATTCATTTAAGGAGAATAATGGTTACTCTGTTCATTTGAATAATACCTTCAATGGTCTTGCACCTAAAATGAATGGTTTATTGAATCTCGATCGTAGTGATACACATGTTCATGCCAAAAGATATAAGATAGTAATGATAGTACCACATACTTGTGGCACTGCCGTTTGAGTCATATTGGTATAAAACGCATGAAGAAGCTCCATGTTGATGGATCTTTGGACTCACTCGTTTTTGAAAAGATTGAGACATGCGAACCATGTCTATTGGTATAGATGCATGAAGAAACTCCATACAGATTGATCATTTGGACTCACTTGATTTTGAATCACTTGAGATATGCAAATCATACCACATGGGCAACATGACTGAAAGGCCTCGTTTCAGTGTGATGGAACAAGAGAGCAACTTGTTGGAAGTAATACATTTGATGTGTGCAATCCAATGAGTGCTGAGGCATGCAGTGAATATCCTTATGCTCTTATTTCACAAATGATTTGAGTAGATGCAGAGTATATTTATTTAATGAAATACAAGTCTGAATTATTGAAAGATTCAAACAATTTCAGAGTGAATTTGAAGATCTTCGTGACAAGAGGATAAAATGTCTATGATATGATCATAGAGATGAATATCTGAGTTGTGAGTTTGGTACACAATTAAGACATTGTGGAAATTGTTTCACAACTAATACCGCCTGGAACACCATAGTGTGATGGTGTGTCCTAACATCATAGCTGCACCCTATTGGATATGGTGCATACCATGATGTCTCTTATCGAATTACCACTATCGTTTATAGGTTAGGCATTAGAGACAACCGCATTCACTTTAAATAGGGCACCATGTAATTCCGTTGAGATGACACCGTATGAACTATGGTTTAGAGGAACCTAAGCTGTCATTTCTTAAAAGTTTGGGGTTGCGACGCTTATGTGAAAAGTTTTAGCCTGATAAGCTCAAACCCAAAGAGGATAAATGCATCTTCATAGCACACCCAAAATAGTTTGGTCTACCTCCTATTCAGATCCGGAAGCAAAAGTGATTGTTTCTAGAACCGGATCCTTTCTCGAGGAAAAGTTTCTCTCGAAAGAAATGAGTGGGAGGATGGTGGAGACTTGATGAGGTTATTGAACCATCACTTCAACCACTGTGTAGAAGGGCACAGGAAGTTGTTTCTGTAGCACCTACACCAATTGAAGTGGAAGCTGATGATAGTGATCATGAAACTTTAGATCAAGTCACTGCCAATACTCGTAGGTCGACAAGGATGCATACTATTTCAGAGTGGTACGTAATCCTGTCTTGGAGGTCATGTTTCTAGACAATAATGAACCTACGAGCTATGGAGAAGCGATGGTGGGCCCGGATTCCGACGAATGGCTCGAGGCCATAAAATCCGAGAGGATCCATGTATGAAAAAACAAAGTATAGACTTTGGAAGAACTACTTGATGGTCGTAAGGCTGTTGGGTACAGATGGATTTTAAAAGAAAGACGGACAATGATGGTAAGTATCACCATTAAGAAAGCTCGACTTGTCGTTAAGATGTTTTTCGACAAGTTCAAGGAGTTGACTACGGTGAGACTTTCTCACTCGTAGCGATGCTAAGAGTCTGTTGGAATTGTATGAGCAGTTACTGCATTATTTATGAAATCTTGGAGATAGGATGTCAAAACATTGTTTCCTTGATAGTTTTCTTGAGGAAAGGTTGTATGTGATACAACTAGAAGGTTTTGTCAATCCTAAAAGATGCTAAAAAGTATGCAAAGCTCCAGCAATCCTTCTAAGGACTGGAGTAAGCATCTGGGAGTTGGAATATACACTTTGATGAGATGATCAAATATTTTGGGTTTATACAAAGTTTATGAGAAACTTGTATTTCCAAAGAAGTGAGTGGGAGCACTATAAAATTTCTAATGAGTATATGTTGTTGACATATTGTTGATCGGAAATGATGTAGAATTTCTGGAAAGCATATAGGGTTGTTTGAAAGGTGTTTTTCAATGGAAAACTTGGATTAAGCTACTTGAACGTTGAGCATCAAGATCTATAAGGATAGATCAAAAAACACTTAATAGTACTTTCAAATGAATACATACCGTGACAAAATTTTGAAGGAGTTCAAACAAATCAGCAAAGAAGGAGTTCTTGGCTGTGTTATAAGGTGTGAGCATTGAGTAAGACTCAAGATCTGACCACGGTAGAAGAGAGAGAAAGGACGAAGGTTGTCTCCTATGCTTTAGACGTAGGCTCTACAGTATGCTATGCTGTGTAACACACCCGAAGTGCACCTTGCCATGAAGTCAATCAAGGGGTACAAGAGTGATCCAAGAATGGATCACATGACAGCGGTCAAACTTATCCTTAGTAACTAGTGGACTAAGGAATTTTCTGAATTTTGGAGGTGGTAAGAGAGTTCGTCGTAAAGGGTTACGTCGATGCAAACTTTGATACTAATCCGGAGGACTCTGAGTAGTAAACCGGATTCATATAGTAGAGTAGTTATTTGGAATAGCTCCAAGTAGCGCGTGGTAGCTGCATCTACAAGATGACATAGAGATTGTAAAGCACACACGGATCTGAAAGGTTCAGACCTGTTGACTAATAACCTTTCTCACAAGCGAGATATGATCAAACCCCATGGGTGTTGGCTTCATTACAATCACATAGTGATGTGAACTAGATTATTGACTCTAGTACAAGTGGGAGACTGTTGGAAATATGCCCTAGAGGCAATAATAAAATGGTTATTATTGTATTTCCTTGTTCATGATAATTGTCTATTGTTCATGCTATAATTGTATTAATTGGAAACCGTAATACATGTGTGAATACATAGACCACAACTTGTCCCTCTTGAGCCTCTAGTTGACTAGCTCGTTGATCAATAGATGGTCATGTTTTCCTGACCATGGACATTAGATGTCATTGATAGTGGGATCACATCATTAGGAGAATGATGTGATGGACAAGACCCAATCCTAAGCGTAGCACAACATCGTGTAGTTCGTTTGCTAAAGCTTTTCTAATGTCAAGTATCATTTCCTTAGACCATGAGATTGTGCAACTCCCGGATACCGTAGGAATGCTTTGGGTGTACCAAACGTCACCACATAACTGGGTGGCTATAAAGGTGCACTACGGGTATCTCCGAAAGTGCCTGCTGGGTTGGCACGAATCGAGACTGGGATTTGTCACTCCGTATGATGGAGAGGTATCTCTGGGCCCACTCGGTAATGCATCATCATAATGAGCTCAATGTGACTAAGTAGTTAGTCACGGGATCATGCATTACAGAACGAGTAAAGTGAGTTGCCGGTAACGAGATTGAACGAGGTATTGGGACACCGACGATTGAATCTCGGGCAAGTAACATACCGATTGACAAAGGGAATTGTATATGGGATTGATTGAATCCCCGACATCATGGTTCATCCGATGAGATCATCGTGGAACATGTGGGAGCCAACATGGGTATCCAGATCCTGCTGTTGGTTACTGGCGGGAGAACGTCTCGGTCATGTCTGCATGGTTCCCGAACCCGTAGGGTCTACACACTTAAGGTTCGATGACGCTAGAGTTGTTATGGGAAATAGTATGGAGTTACCAAAGGTTGTTCGTAGTCCCGGATGAGATCCCAGACGTGACAGGAACTTCCGAATGGTCTGGAGACGAGATTGATATATTGGACGAAGGGTATTGGAGTCCGGAATTGTTCTGGGAGTACCGGGTGACGACCAGCGTGACCGAAAGGTGTTTCTGAGGCCCCGACAAGCGTTGGGGGGCCTTATGGGCCAAGGGGAGGGGGCACACCAGCCCACTAAGGGGCTGTGCGCCCCTCCCAACCCCTCTCACGTAACCTGGAGAGGTGGGGGCGCCTCCCCTAGGGCAGCCGCCCCTCCCGGCTTGGGGGCAAGTTTCCTAGGGGTGGGGGCACCCAAACCCATCTAGGGTTTCCCCTGTGGCTGCCACCCCTCCCCTAGGGAACCCTAGGGCGCCTCCTCCACCCCCTTCCCCCTATATATAGTGAGGGAGAGAGAGGGCAGCCACACCCTTCCCCTGGCGCAGCCCCTCCCTCCTCCACCACATCCTCCTCCTCCAACACCTCCTCCTCCTCCGTTGTGCTTGGCGAAGCCCTGCCGGAGAACCACGAGCTCCATCGCCACCACGCCGTCGTGATGTTGGAGTTTTCCCTCAACTTATCCTCTCCCCTTGCTGGATCAGGAAGGAGGAGACGTCCCCGGGCTGTACGTGTGTTGAACACGGAGGCGCCGTCCGTTCGGCGCTTAGATCGGAAACGACCGCGATCTGAATCGCTGCCTGTATGACTCCACCAACCGTGTACTTGTAATGCTTCCACACGCGATCTTCAAGGGTATGAAGATACACTCATCCTATCCCTCTCTTGTTGCTAGAATCTCCATAGATTGATCTTGGTGATGCGTAGAAAATTTTGAATTATTGCTAGGTTCACCAACATACACGGATCATAAGAGTTTGAAATACATCTTCACGTAGAAAGAGTTGAATCTGAGGCAAAGGAGATGGTTGGATCTCATAAAGGATGAGTTGTATCAGACAGAGGAACCCAGTTTACCTCAAAGTTCTGGAATCAGTTGCATGAAACTTTGGGTACCAGGCTAGAGTTCAGTATAGCCTTTCATCCACAAACAGATGGACAGACCGAGAGAGTCAATCAGATTCTGGAGGACATGTTGAGAGCTTGTGCGCTAGATTATGGATCTAGTTGGGATGAAAATTTGCCGTATGCAGAGTTCTCTTATAACAATAGTTATCAAGCCAGTTTGAAAAGGGCCCCTCTCGAAGCCTTGTACGGAAGGAGGTGTAGGACACCGTTATCATGGGATGAAGTTGGAGATCGACAGTGGTTTGGACCAGACTTAATCAGAGACTCTGAAGAGAAGGTCAAGTTGATTCGCGACAGACTCAAGGTAGCCCAGTCTAGGCAGAAGAGTTATGCGGATACTAAACACAAGGAGATAGTTTATGAAGTTGGAGATAGAGCATATCTCTCTGTGTCCCCACTTCGAGGAGTGAAACGTTTTGGAGTGAAGGGAAAGCTATCACCACGTTTTGCGGGACCACACAGAGTTTTGGAACGCATGGGAGAAGTTGCATACAAGCTGGAATTGCCGGAAGGATTGTTAGGAGTTCATGATGTGTTTCACGTTTCCGAGTTAAAGAAGTGCCACGCAGAGATGGCCGATATTCCTCTGAGAGATACAGTGCCACTAGAAGCAATTCAGTTAGACAGTGATTTGACCTATGAAGAGAAGCCAGTCAAGATTCTCAAGTTTTTCAGTCGAGTTACTCGCAGCAAGGTTATCAAATTTTGCAAAGTTCAGTGGAGCCACCATACCGAGGAGGAAGCCACCTGGGAGCGAGAAGAAGATCTCCGCAAAGACCACCCAAACCTTTTTGCCGACCAACCAGAATCTCGAGGGTAAGATTCATCTTAAGGGGGTAGGTTTGTAACATCCCAATTTTCAATTTGGATGTTATACATAGATCATCATATGCATATCATATTTATTCTTGCATTTTGTTGTGATCCTACAAATCTTAAGCAACTCAAGGACCCACGGAGAGAGTTGGAGGTTTCACAAAATTCATATTTGAATTTATTTCAAACTTGAAAAGAGGATCAATTTGATTTTATTATTTTTCTCTCCAATTATTTCCAATATTGAAATTATATGAGAGAAGATAATATGACTTCTTCATCCTAAGAGAAATATTGGAGAAAGAATTTTAAAATCAATTTACGATTTTATTGGTATTTTATTTGATTTATAAAAATATTGCATTTTCCAAAATTGCATCTTAGTACAGAAAAATGTTCATCTTGTCCTAAATATTAGGTTTGGATGATGAAAATTTCTTCTGGAATTTTTAGATTTTTCTTTATATTTATTTAGGATTTTTCCTTCGTGGCGAAATTGTTTTGAAAACAAAAGTTTCAGATCGATCGGGTCAAGCCCACTGGCCAAGAACTCCAACCGCCAAGGCCGATTCCGAAGGGAGGAGTCCCGCCGCCGCACGCCGACGGGGAGTCCGGCTCGGACTCCCGCCCAAAGCATGCCTCCCGAGGCCTTTATAAGGCCCAGCCGCCCCACCGCCTCTCCCTCATCTCGCCACCCCCTCCACCGGCACTGCCGCCGCCCGCGCCACCACCTTGAGCCGCCGCTGCTTTGCCGCCGCTGCTTTGCAGCCTCGCCATCGCTTCGCCCGCCGCACCGCCATCGATCGAGCCGGGCCGCCGCCGCCGTTGACCGCCATTTAATCGGTAAAGACCGGCCGGTCCCTGGTTTTTTCGGTTTATTTC
The DNA here is from genome assembly GCA_021437245.1 of Aegilops speltoides. Lineage (NCBI taxonomy): Eukaryota > Viridiplantae > Streptophyta > Magnoliopsida > Poales > Poaceae > Aegilops > Aegilops speltoides. Next base: position 277,824,062 of record CM038147.1, on the reverse strand, counting down.
GGTTCGGTTAGTTAGATCGGTTTTAAGGGTTTTCTTATTTAATGAACGCTCGTTCGTTCGTTCGTTCGTTTTAACAAACAGTATTCGTTAGTTTTGTTCTGTTAGCGAACGTTCGCGCCGTAGGTTTTTCGTTTTAGTTCATTTTTCGGCCAGGGACCTATCCACGAATAGTTTTATCGCAATTTAGCCCCTGATCTTTAAACTAGCATAACTTTTTACTCGTTTATCCAAATTAGATAAAACCAGCGGCTAAATCTTCGTATCGTTTTTTCTTTCCTGTTTACCAACTTGAACACGATTTTGGTACTGTAAAATTTGAGTTTAGTCCAGATTAGTAAATGATCTTGTTTCGTTCGTATTTTGAGTTTCGTTTCACCGTTTGAGTTGAATCATTTTGCAAATCATAGCTAATCACAAGTACCTACTGTTAAGATCTAATCCACATGATAATATTGTTGTTAGGTTTGAATTTTGTTAGTTTAAGCCGTTTGCTTGTTTCGTGTTTGATTTGGATCTTTTCTCGGTTTTCCTGTTGTTTTGTTTGAGTGATTGCTTATGTATGCTACTGTTTGTCTATGCTAGATTACCCAGGGTGCGAAGCTTGTTACTATGAATCTCTAGAGTTTGCAGATCGTCAGCAAGGCAAGTTACAATTTGATCATACTCTTTTACACCCAGCTTTTACTATGCATTAGTGTTCCCCTCAAATGCATTAGTAGGATTGGAAACATGTGGTTTGGTTGTAGTGTTGAGGTAGGAACCTTATACCTTTTGATCACCCAGGGAATATACGTTATGCTTATTATTGTTTAACCATGCTCGTAGACAGGGATTGGATCGTGATTCACACATGGAAGTTTGCGAGTTATTTAATCATGGATAACATTAAGGTGGCAACTTTTATATACATCTGGGTGGATTGGTTGAGGCACCTAGGAACCCAGTGTTGCCTGTTTTGGGAAATCCAGGAGTACCCGTGTGATTTTTTCTATGGTTCGCCCCCCAGGCTCAAAGGGATCATAAGATTATTCATGCTAGAAACTTCCGTGTGCAGCCAAAAGCCATTATGGGCTCTGGCATAGTTGAGTAAGTTGCGTGAGCTCTTGAAGATGTGGACTAGCAGATGTAGGGAAAAGTAGGTGTACCGGTCCGCCCGGAGTAGAGAGTTAATGCTTCAGAAAGACTATCTCTCGATCATCCGATCATGGATGTGGTTGAGTCTTGTGGGGAAAAGTGCGCAAACCTCTGCAGAGTGTATAAACTAATCATGGTTATCCGTGTCCTCGGTTATGGACATCTTGAGTATCTAGTACTTGAATTTATTGATGTGATCTCATCATGTTACTTTAATTAATTTGAATTGGGTTAATGATGATACTTTTAATTGGGATTTGAGTTGGGGTTACCTTCTCAAATAATGGGCAACTTGGGAGTAGTTAAATAAATTTATTCCTTTGTTTTCGGAAAAAACTAGCTTTATGCAAATCATACACTTACAGCCTCCACCAGCCAAATATTGCGTGTAGATATAGTTCTTGTATTTCCTTGCTTTACAGTGTAACTCTGCCAGCATATTCAATGTGCTGACCTACATGGCTGCAACGTCTCATGTTGCACACTACTCAGACGATGAATAAGGTGCGATAGGTCATTGTTTTGCACTCAGCTATGCCATTGGAGTTGATGGACTCATTTACCATTGAAGCTTCCCCAGTTATCTAGTTTAGATGGCCTTCAGCCATGATATTTTTGTGTAATCATACTCTTTATGAGGACTTGATGTAATAAGTGTGTGATTGAAACTCTGTTATAATTCCTCAAGTACTGTGCATGTCAGCATTATCGATCCAGGGTTGACACTAATGTGCAGAGACTTGACCATTTGAGGTCTGGTCGCTACATCTTTGGCCTTCGTGTAGAACGTGTATCCGTTGATATCGTATGCCTAATAGGTGACGAGGTTGGGCGAGGGGCCATGTGCTAAGGCGTATATGGGCAGTCTGTCCTTAGAGCCCTGTTCCCGGGGATTAGCAATAATATGCTCTTTGAACCAATGCAGGAAAGTGGAGTTGTGCTCTCTAACTTCAGCGTCCGTCCTGCATACCCCTGGTCATGATACTTCTTTGCAATAATTTCTTTGTGCAGTGCCACGAAAGGATCTACCTCATCTAGGTGTTGTAGCACTACCAAGTTTGCTCTGTCAAAGTCGTTGTGTCAATCTGAGTATGCCACGTGCAGTTCCCTGCGACCGTTGGAGTGACCTTCTCCTTCGAGCCTCCCATCGTGCTTGTTAACGGGCAAACCAACACCAACACCAGGCGGCTGGTCTGCGCCATATAGAAAATTCTCGCAGAAAGAGATGTACTCTTGTGTCAGATAGCCCTGGACGATGCTTCCATCTGGACGAGACATGTTACGAACGAATCCTTTAATGATCCCATTCATCCTCTCAAACGGCATCATGTTGTGCAGGAATGACGGCCCCAGGTCTATTATGTCGTCCACAATATGGACACACAGATGCACCATGACATCAAAGAACGCGGGTGGGAAGTACATCTCAAGCTCATTCAGTATCACAACGATCTCTTCCTGTAGCCTTCAGGGCTGCTTCACACTGATCGACTTTCAAGAGATGACGTTGAAAAAGTTGCAGAGACCAATATGCGTGTCACAGACGTGCTTGTCCATTATCCCTCTAAGGGCAACAGGTAGTATTTGCGTCATCATCACATGACAGTCATGGGACTTCATCCTGCTGAACCTTTTCTTGTTCGTGTCTAGATATCTGATTATCTTGCCACAGTAACTGGAACTAACTTTGATTCCGATAAGGCACTAAAAGAATTGATCGATCTCAACCTGACTTAAGGTGAAGCAAGAAGGGGTGCAATAATCCTCTTCCTTTACTTTTTTGCCCTTCTTCTCCCGCGCCTCTGTCTAGTCTGAATTTTTACGGGGCAGCATGTGCAGATCTTCCCTGATTTCCAAATATTGCAAGTCTTTTCTTGCCTTTGTCCCATCCTTGGTCTTCCGGCATGTTCACCAGTGTCAAGAGCAAGCTCTCAAGGACATTCTTACAGATATGCATTTGATCAAGGCAATTAGGTGTGTCGAGTTTGTGCCAGTGCTCCAAGTCCCAGAACATAGACCTCGTCTTCCATACCTTCAGTAGCGGCTCCGGCGCCTTTTTCATCATCTTTCCTGGCGCGGGGTACTGTTCCCACTTTTTCAACAGCTCATCGATTTTGGCGCCGCTCCGCTTATGTGGAGGTCCTCAATGCTTAGCGTGACCATTGAATAGATTTGCACGGGTTCTCCATGGGTTGTCCTTCTCGAGCCATCTTCGATGCCCCATGTACACGATTTTCGCAGACCCGCCCTCTTTCCTTGACGTTAGCTGCTAAGACGTCGTATCATTCATGCACTGCGTGCATCCGCAATATCCATGGGACACCTGGCCTGCGACATATCTGTAACCGAGATAGTCGTGCACCATCGTGATCAGCGCGACTCTCATGTAGAAATACTCGCCTTTGCTGGCGTCCCATGTCTTGGCCGGTGTTTTCCATAATGTGTCTAACTCCTCTTGAAGTAGCCCCAAATACAGATTAATGTTCTTTCCCAGTTGTTTTGGCCCTTGAATCAGCATGCTCATGTGAATGTACTTCGACTTCATGCACAACCAAGGGGGGAGGTTGTACATCCTTACAAACACGGGCCATGTGCTATGGTTGGTGTTCTGGTTGCCAAATGGATTCATGCCATCGGTACACGCGCGAAGCACGATGTTCCTTGAATCGAAATACCGATAGAAGTCATTCAACGCTCTCCACTGGCTTCCATACTTGACGTGTCTCAGCTTCGGATTTCTCCATCGTCGGGCTTCTTCCTCTCCGCGTGCCAGCGCGTGAGCTTTGCTTCCTTGGGATCTAAGAAATACCGCTGAGACGGGGAGTTATCAATAAGTACCATACAACTTTCTAGGGAGATTTCTTCCCGGCCTTCTTGTATTGAGAAGCATTGCACACCGGACAACTTGTTTGTTTCGCGTGCTCCTTCCGATAAATTATGCAATCGTTGATGCATGCAAGGTATCTAATGTGCGGCAGATAAAGAGGGCACACGATCTTCTTGGCCTCATCCACACTAGTAGGACATAGATTCCCCATGGGAAGAACATCCTTTAGGTACTTGAGATGCTCATCGAGGCTACTGTCGGTCCATTTGTTTTTAGCCTTCGTCTTCAGGAGTTGGAGCATGAAACTCAAGCGGTCACCTCAGGATTGCAACCATCATACAATGGAGTGTTCGAATCTACCACCTGTTGCTACATCTTAACCTCCTCTCTAGAAGCAGCTCTCTCAGTACTCGTCTCCTTGCGAAGCAGTGCTCGAACATGAGGGTCCCGCACAATTGAACTTAGTACCGACGAACTCTCCAGCGTGGAGTCCACGTTCTCCCCGCCGCCATGTCTGGCACCTTCTCCGCCGCCATGTCCGGCCCCTTCTCCTCCGCCATGTCCGGCCCCTTCTCCGCCGTCATTGTCGATCATCTCTTCGTCTTGCCCCATGTCGTCATTGCCTGCCCCATCGGCGTCCTCAACATCATCATCCTCATCTTCATTTATCCACTGAGTATAGCCATTCATGAAACCAGTCATGAGCAGGTGCGCTTTGACATGACCATCGTCATAGGGGTCGAGCCAAACTTTTCCTTTGCATCTTCGACATGGACATAAAACCTCTGTCAGGTTATTTTCTTTCATGTCCTGCACCGCCGACCGCAACCACCTGTCCACCATCGTTCCACTGACCATCATGAACGCATGCACGGTAATAATAAAAAATTTGATTATAAAAATGCGTGCATGCATCAAAGTCATACAAAAATTCGGCATGACCTTCCCTAAAAATAGGACATATAGAGTTTGCCCAAAATTCCCCGAAACGGAAATAAATCGACAATTCGGCAAAACATAGGCAACTCAAGCACAATTCGGTGACAACTCAAGCCACACACACAATTTCCATCATATCACGCGATTATGTCATATCGCACACATACACATATTTCCATTCTTGCAAAAGCATAAATTTTTAATCACCTATCTCGAGATCGAGCACGGTGATGATGATGTCGATCGGTGTCACCACACACCTAGGGAATGATCAAAAGTAGACAAAGCTTACTTCTTGAGATGGCTAGATCTAATTAGGGAGGTACATAGCTTACTTCATTAAATGGGTAGATCTACCAAGCTAGTTGGGGAAGGAGATGACTATCTAGTGGAGGGAGAGGAAAAAGAGAATGGAGGTGGTGTAAGTTAGCTAGGAGCAATAAAAAGAGAGAAAGATAGGTAGAAGAAGGAGAGTAATGGGGGGAGAAGTAGTGAGGAAGAAGCAAAGTGAGGGAGAGAGGAGGTGGGAGGTAGGGGAAAGTGAGGAAGAGAGGATGGGGGAGGGGGAGGGGGAGGGAAAAAGCTGACCCATGCTGCGGCTTAGCCGTAGCGCTGGTCATAAACTATGCTACTACTATAAGTGTAGCAGCAGCGTGCTTATGACACATGCGCTGCTGCTAAGTGGGTCTCGTCATGTGGCCAATTTCAAAAAAATAGCGACAATTAGCAGTAGCGCATATAGGAAAAAGCGCCCTATTGCTATTACTTTATCAACAACACGCTTATATAGACCTCGCTACTGCTAAATCTAGGTTGGCGGGAACTGTCGGTCCACTTTAGTAGCAGCGTGGTTCCACCAAACCGCGCTACTCCTAAGTCAGTAGCAGTAGCGCCTGTTGTTTTCCCCCATCGGTGCGAATTAGCAGTAGTGCCTCCCCCTGAACCGCGCTGCTGCTAAGATTCCGTGTATAAGGTTTTCCCTAGTAGTGAGCTGCTGCCATCAGGGATCAAATCCTGGTCGCCAGGGAGAGGAGGAGGGCCAGAACTAGTCGGTCTAGGCGAGCGGTTGTGAACAGATGAGTCTCGGTTCCTTTGAGCGAGCCCCAAGCGGTGCTAGCTCCTCTGTTCTTAACAGAGAAGATGACGGCGATGATGGTGCCCGCGAGGGCACAATGGGGCGAGGCGAGCGGCGGCGTACATTTAGAATAGGGTCGTGGCACGACTGTATGGGCGCGGGAGGTTAAGGAGTGAAGGCTAGAAAGCGCGCTCGACTCGGGACCATGGCGAGACACGCGAAAACAAGGTGAAGCAGAGGTGCAGCGAGGCTTCAGGGCACGCGCGAGTAGTAGCGAGGCACAATGGGTGCGCGTGCAGACAGATGTGGACGTCCAGAGCTACAACAAACGGCACCAAATCCTAACTACGACACACATAAAAAGAAATGCAGCATGCCGGAGCTTCGGGAGCACGATGATGACATGGAAGGCATGATGTATATGGAGCAAAAACGATGGCGAGATGGTGAAGGGAGAGGGTTGGGTATACTTAGTATACCTAGGACAAGGGTAAGTGGCCCGAGACGCAACAAATCAACTATTGGGAGGTGAAGAACTCCGGCGGACTTGCTGTCCGTGAAGAAGACGACGTAGTGGAAGAAGATACCGACGGACTTGGCGATCCTTGGTCGTGGCTCGATTCCAGGATGGATCCAGGGCGGCGTGGCGGTGCTCGGGGTCATTGAAGGGAGGCCGACGGAGCTCCTATGTCGGAGGTGAGCTTGGACAGGAAATGAACATTGCGTACGGGTGCAGCGATAGGAGGGTGCATGGCAAGCCCTGCGGGTGGTGGTGCGATGGAGGAAGGATATGGAGAATAAGAAAACCCTAGGGGCACAGCTGCAACTTTAAAGGAGTGGAGAAGATGGCGTGACCTCGACATCCGTGAAGATCACGACGCAGGCATGAGGCTCTGTCTTAGAAGGAGGAGGACGGAGGGAAACGGAGGAGGTGACCATGAGCATGACTGGGCCGACCTAGAGGGAGGGGAGGCCCAGCTGGGCTGTGGTGGTTGCTGCTGTTGGGCTCCTCTCCTCTCTCGCATTTTATTTTCTCTAATCCTTCAGATAGAATAACATGATCAGAAATGTATAGAGAGATGGGAGGGGTAAGAGAGATACCAGAATATCCCTAGGACCTTTGATTTATGCTCTATTTGAATAAAATGATTTATACATTTTTGGAGATAGAAAATAAACCAAGTTTGAATTAAATTCACACGTGATGCATTTTTCAACCCAACCAAATCAAGTGCTAAAGAGATAAAATTTTACAGAGATGTATAAGTGTAGCGACCAGACCTCAAACAGTCTGATCTCTGTGCATCAGTGTCATCTCTGGATCGGTAATACTGACACGCACAGTACTTGAGGATTCATAATAGAGTAGCAATCACACACTTATTACATCGAATGTCTCAAAAGAGAATTTATAACAATAATATGGCTTAAGGCCATCTAAAATCGATAACAACAGAAGGCTTGGAAGATAAAGTGAGTACATCAACTCCAACGGCATCATTGAGTGAAAGACAATGACCTATGGCACCTTACTCGTCGTCTGACAGGTCTGCAACATGAACGTTGCAGCCCAAAATGGGCCAACACATGGAATATGCTGGCAATGTAACACATAGAGTAATGAACATAATTATTGCGACCACTACAAGCATATATGGCTGGTGGAAAGCTCTATGGTTACAGTTTTGTATAAAGCCAATTTTTCCCTACAACAAAGGAATAAATTTTATTTAACTATCATGGTGGTTGTTAAACATTGAGAAGGTTCCTCCAACTCAATCCCAATTAAGCATCATCATTAAACCCAAACAAAATATATTTAGATTGATGAGATCAACATGATAATCCAAGAACTAGATACTCAAAATGTCCATAACCGGGGACACGACTAACCATGATTAGTTTATACACTCTTCAGAGGTTTGTGCACTTTTCCCCACAAGACTCGAATACATCCATGGTCCGAGATTCGAAACACAGTCTTTCTGAAGCATTAACTCTTTACTCTGGATAGACAGTACCACCTACAACCCACTACATTTGCTAGTCTACCTCTTCAAGAGCTTCACGCAACTTACTCAACTATGCCAGAGCCCATATTGGCTTGTGGCTGCACACGGAAGTTTCTAGCATGAATAATCTTATGATCCCTTTGAGCCTGGGTGGCGGACCGTAGGATGATCACATGGGTACTCCAGGATATCGTAGGACAACACTTGATTCTCCAGGTGCCCTGACAACCACTTGGTACTCCAGGGTGCCTCAAGCAATCCACCCAGATGTGTATTTAAGTAGCCACCTTAAGTAAACCATAAATTAAAAATACTCACATCTGTCATGGATACACTCACCCAAACCACGTCTACAAGCATAGCATAGCAATATAAGCATAACGTAAAAGTAACTCCCAAAGGTTTGATAATAAACAGGGCAATAGGTTCTACCTCATCATCTACTTCCCAAAACCCACATGTTAATCAGATCCTAACCATGCAATTGTTTGAGGATTGATCTAATGCAATAAAACTGGGTAGTAAAGAGGTATGATCAAAGTGTTACTTAGCACGCTTCGCACGCTGGGCACTCTATCGCAAACAAACAAGCATACAATGAGCACTCAACTAGAAGCACAGGTAAAACTCAAATAAGAGATCTAACCAGGAAGTTCAACTTAAGAACTCCTGTTTGCCAAAACCAAATCAAACGAAGCAACGAAACTCAAACTGCAAAAGTAATAAGATCCGTTTACTAATCTGGACTTAAGTCAAATTTTACAGTACCAAAATCTTGTTCAAGTTGGTTAAACAGAAAGAAGGCTTCGAGAAAAAGATCTAGGCGCTTGAATCGCTGATTCTGATAAACGAGCGAAAAGATAAACTAAAACGAAAATCAGGGCAGAAATCGCGATCGAAAATAATCGAGGAAAAACCCTAAAAAAATAAAAACTGACGAACATGCTAAAGAACGAACGTTCGCTGTCTGCGGCAAACGGGTGAAAACATTCATTAAAACGAACGTACGAACGGGCGTTCGCTAAATAACTAAACCGGAAAAAAAAATCGATCTAAAATAAAATAACCGGGGTTTTCGAAAAAAAACCCGGTTTTCTACCAAAACCGGCAGCCGCGGCGGCTACCTTGGCGGTGGGGTCGGGACGGCGGCGTGACGGCGGCGGCGACGGGCGGCGGCGGGTCGGTGGCGCGGTGGCTCGAGGGACTACGGCGCGGTGGTGGGAGGTTAAGGCGCCGCCGCCGTTCGAGGCGACGGCGGCTAGGGTTAGCGGGGGCGGGTGGCTGGGCTGGTGGAGTCCCGGGGCGGGCCTTTTAAAAGGGCCATCCGAAGAAGTCCGAGTCGGGTACGGCCCGGCTAAGTCGGTTCCTTTTTTTAAATAATTTCGTGCGCAGAAAAACAAAGAAAAGAAATACTAAACGGACTCCAAAAATCCTGAAATAAATTTTCCCCGTCCAATAAAAATATAGCGGACAAAGTGAACATTTATTTGGGTCTCGAATGCAATTTTCAAAAACGCATTGTTTTCCTAATTCAAATAAAATAGCAATAAAACTCCGAATAAAATTCCTATTTGATTTTTATATTTAACCCCCAATATTTCTTTATTTTGGGGAAGTCATTTTATGCCCTCTCTTTTATTTTCATATGGATAATAGTAGGAGAGAAAAATAATTAAAATCAAACGATCCTCTTTTCAAAATTTGAGAAAACTCAAATATGAAAATAACGAAATCCCCAACTCTCTCCGTGGGTCCTTGATTTGCGTAGAATTTCTAGGATCAACCCAAAATGCAATAAAATATGATATGCAATGATGATCTAATGTATAACATTCCAAATTGAAAATTTGGGATGTTACAAACCCACCCCCTTAAGATGAATCTCGCCCTCGAGATTTGGGTTGGCTAGAAAGTAGGTGAGGGTGGTCCTTCCGTAAGTCTTCCTCTCGTTCCCAGGTGGCTTCATCCTCTGTATGGTGGTTGCACTGAACTTTGCAGAATTTGATAACCTTGCTGCATGTGACTCGGCTGGTGAATTCGAGAATCTTCACTGGCTTCTCCTCGTAGGTCAAATCCGAGCGATCGATCGATGGCTGTTAACTGAACCCGATCGAGCGATTCCTTCGCTACTGCTGCTAACTGAAGCTGATCGATTGGATGAACAGTGAGCGTTGCAGCAGGGGGGGTTGGATGAACAGTGAGCGGTGGCGTTGCCTCTGGATGAACAGGACCCCGTGGTGTGAAGGGCTGGATGAACAGTAGACGATGGAGGGGTGCCCGTGGAGGGGTGGTTGAACAGGACCACGTGGTGTGGAGGGCTGGATGAACAGTAGACGGTGGAGGGGTGGTTGAACAGTAGCCGGTGGAGTAGCGTGCGGTGGAGGCTGGATGAACAGGAGCCCGTGGAGGCTGGAGGAGGTCGACGATAGCCCGTGGAGGCTGGAGGAGGTCGACGGTGGAGATGAACAGTATCCTGTGGAGTCCCGTTTTGTGGTACGCCACACCCCTCCCGATGAACAGGACCACCGTTTCGACCATAGCGCTCCAACACAAGTCCGTTTCGTCCGTTTTGCGGTACGCCACACCCCTCCTGATCAACAGGACCCCCGTTTCGACCGTGGAAGGTCCGTTTCATCCGTTTTGCGGTATGCCACACCCCTCCCGATCAACAAGACCCCCGTTTCAACCGTAGGAGGTCCGTTTCCTCCATTTTGCTATACGCCACACCCCTCCCGATCAACAGGACCCCGTTCCGAACGTAGGAGGTCCGTTTCCTCCGTTGTGTGGTACGCCAGGCCTCGTTTCCATCGCATGTTCTGTCCAAGCCCTCCCGATGAACACGACCACGCATTCCATTCTGAACCAGCGGGTTGGCTCTCACGCGTCCCGTTGCCTCCCGATGAACACGACACATTCTGTTGCCTCCCCATGAACACGACGCATTCCGTTGCCTCCCCATGAACACGACGACGATGCTGTGTCTCCGTTTCGACCCAGCCATGTACACGAGCCCTAGCCGTACGTATGCGAGAGTAGGAGTTTGAGACCCCGCCCGTATGTACGTACGTGGCCGTATTTTCTTTCTTGCACCCTGGCCGCTATATGTACGTGTACATGCTACGTGCGCGCCTCTACTACGATACGTACGCGCCTCTACTACGACACATGCGCGCCTCTACATCGGCCAGTATATATGTACATACACGTTCGCGACCAGAATGACAACGCTACGTACGCTTCGACCAGGTGGGTCCCGACTGTCAGGCACTTCCTTGCCTGCGAAGATGTAGCTGGTGGGTCCCAGCGGTCAGGGGGCGAATCGTTTTGTTTTTTTTGCCCGGACGCACTTCCTTGCATGCGAAGATGTAGCTGGTGGGTCCCAGCAGTCAGGGGGGCGAATCGTTTTTTTCGAACCCACTTCCTTGCGTGCGAAGGTGTAGCTGGTCGGTCCCAGCAGTCAGGAGGGAAACGTTTTTTTCGCGAAGTACGGTGGCCCGTCCGATGGGTCCCTGCTATCAGGTGGAGGAATCATTATTTTCCGTGTAATAAGGAGGCACTTCCTTGCTGCGTCCATGGACCCAGCTGTCAGCCTCTGCACGTACAGTCCAAGTCCGATGGAAGTCATTCCTTGACCACGTTGACCACGCCGCGCCGAGAGCACCAGGGCGGTGGACGACGGCGAGGCCTAGGAAGGGGACGACCGGAGCCGGTGAAGACACGGCAGTGGATGCCCACGTGGAGAGGAGTATCAGGGTTCACTCGTTCGGCTGCGGTGTGAGGCTGCCGTCGCCGCAGGGCCTGGCCAGCGGTGGGAATAGTAGGGGGCAGTGAGGCCTCCACGGCAGCACAGCCGACCACGGGAGGCGGGAGCAAAGCGGCACGACCGGCGCTGCTTTGGGCGGCTGGAGCAAGAAGACCAGAGGTTGAAGAAGCACTACGGCCGTTGGATGGACATCGTACGGTCACTGTAGCTAGAATCGTTCATATTGACTAAGTTGACAAAGCCCTCCATCCCCGTCAACTTAGTAGGCGCACAAGTCAGCCTCCCACCAAGGTGGTTCCCAGCTAGAAGGGGGAGTATTCATTTTTTTGTGCGTAATAAAGAGGCACTTCCGGTGGGTCCGAGCTGACAGCGGGGGGAACGTTTTTTCGCAAAATATGGTGGCCCATCCGGTGGGTCCCAGCAGTCAGGGAGGAAACTTTCTTTTTCACGAAATAAGGTGGCCCGTCCGGTGGGTCCCTGCTGTCAGGTGGAGGAATAATTATTTTGCGTGTAATAAGGAGGCACTTCCTTGCGGCCGCCGTGGACCCAGCTGTCAGCCTCTCCACGTACATTACTCTTCCGATGGAAGTCGGTCGTTGACCATGTTGACCACGCCGCGCCGAGAGCACCAGGGCGGTGGACGACGGCGACGCCTAGGAAGGGGACGACGCGGAGCCGGGGAAGACGCAGCAGTGGAAGCCCACGTGGAGAGGAGTACGAGGGTTCACTGGTTCGGCTGCGGTGTGAGGCTGCCGTCGCCGTAGAATAACATGGGGTGTGGGTGAGTGGAGGGATGGCCTGGCCAACGGTGGGAGTAGTATGGGGGCGGTGAGGCCTCCACGGCAGCACAGCCGGCCACGGGAGGCAGGAGCAGGCGGCACGACCGGCGCTGCTTTGGGCGGCTGGACCAAGAAGACCAGAGGTTGAAGAAGCACTACGACCGTTGGATGGACATCGTACGGTCACTGAAGCTAGAATCGTTTATATTGACTAAGTTGACAATGCCCTTGGTACGCTCCAACTTAGTAGGCCCACAGGTCAGCCTCCGAAATGGTGCGCCCCAGATGTTAGGGGGAGGAATCATTTTTTGGGCGGCGGAAGCTAAGAATATCCAAGATTGAACAAGAAGCACGACATTCGTTGGATAGATATCCAACGGCCACTGCTGCTAGAACCGTGTGTTGACTATAATAAGTTGACAAAGCCTTGCATACGCGTCAACTTATTTTTTTAGGGGACGCGTCACTTAGTAGGCCTACGAGTGTGTGGCAGAGAACTTATAGCCCATTTGCGTTTTGTAAGAATGTAGAGCCCATTTTTGAATTCTAATGGAATTTGCAACAACCCATTTACAGTTTGTTAAAAGTACAACCCATTTTCTAGCTAGGACAACGATTAATAATTTCAACCAACCGTTGAAGACAGAATTCAATAAAATTTCCCACATTTTGATGGATCCGAAATATTTTTATCCCGAAATTTCTAGTCAGATTAAATATAAATTTGTATTACGTAAAAATCCAACAAAACATTGCTACAAGAACAATGAAAATTTAAGATTTTCAAAATCCATAAATAATATTTTATAAACTAATTTCATGTTTGGTGCATTTTTTTATAGTTACTGCCCAGTTTTTATAATTACATCCCATTTATTATTTTTTAAAGCCCATTTTCCTGTTAAGCTTAATGCATCCCTCCTAGGAAAGATTTGTAGCCCAGCGGGGCGGAGAATAACAAGTTGACCTTGCCTGGGTGTTCCTCAAAAAGGCGTATAGCTGGGCTAGCCATTTTCATATTGAAAATATTAGTATCGGGGCTGGATATCTGGCCTGGGCTAGACGGGCCATAGCCCGCCCAGTTAATACCCTGCTCTCCTCTGAACAACAACGAAATCATCGCCAAGAAAAACTCTGCAGTGCTCACGCCTCAAAAACACAAATACTGCTCGAGCTGCTTGGTCCCAGCTGTCGGCCACACCTTGTGCAATTCTCTCGTTTATATTAACTACATAGGTTGACAATGGTGTGGGACCGTGATGTCAGGAAACCGGGAGAAAGCAAAAAAAAGTTGTACATAATAAGGAGGCACTTGCGTACGTACGGCTATGGCCCTAGTGGGTCCCTAGTGTCATCCAGTCAAAATAAAGTCAGCTCCTGAATCGTCATGTTCGTTGACCATGTTAACAATGCTCGGTGCCACAGCGAGCGCAACAACTCGAATGACAACGGAGAGGGCCTCGCAGGCCCTACGGAGGTCTGATACAGCGCCCGCTGCTCATTCAAGAAGCCAGGATCATCGGACACCTATGAGCACCTTCGAGAAACTGAGACGGCATGAAACGGTAAGGCCGCGCTTGGGAGCTCTGGTTTATTTCAAACCTGTATTAACATACAAGTGTAATTTACTCGTCATCGGAAACAACACGTAAAATACAGGCATAATGAAACCGAGGGCCCGAGGTTTGTAAGTAAAACCGGCGGGTTACGCGTGTAATTTGAGAGACCATTGTATATTTTATGAGCACTGCTATATGGACGACATTAGCAGATGATACATGCACGACGTGCGTATCATGCCATCCATGGGCAAGGCTGAAACAACAGCTAACGGCTGGATTAGCAATCATTTGAGTGTCGTTCAGCGTTTTTATCGTGTGTGAAGTACTTCCGATATTTTACTAGTCGAAATCGAGCAACCAAGCGCCTTCGCCCAAGACCATCTGCTTTAATTTACAAGCGTCAGTTTTACAAGCGGTTTTGGTTGGAAAACGATGATCCAATCACGGCCTAATATCATGAGTTGGTCGGAAGATCATATGGTTTCACGTCTAACCTACCCGACATGTCGTATAGGCTATGAATGAAACATCATACGATGAACTTCTTATGCGCGGAAACAACAGAAGAGGATGATCTTCTTAACAAGCAAATCACTAGCATTAGATCGACATGCAAAACAATATGAAGCATTATTCTCAGGAGGCACGGTGAACAGCTCGTGATGCCGCATGCCACAACATTCCAAGCTCAACTTAGCAATCAAACACAAGGCCTGGCATTACATAGACAATATTCAGAACAATCTCTTAACACAGGAATATCTCAACAGAGTAACTATTTACTTCTAAACCGAACACGTGAATAGGAAAAAACACTGACGCTGCTCACAAAGAAGGGCGCCCCACTCAAAAATATCAAATGCATGTCTTCTGGCCAACATCAATGAGCAAATTTTGACAAGGTTTTCCAATTCCAATATATTAAACTAACGTCTTCTTGCTAACATCAATGATTAAACTTTGACAAGCTTTTCCCATTCAAAATATGTAATGCCTATGATCGTGGAGTCCTGTCATAGCTTCTTGTACTTGTTTGGGCACTTTTTGCCTAGGGCACTCCACGTGTTGTTAAATTTCCAATGGTCTCTACAGACTAGTCATGTCACCGGTGTCTAATAATACTCTATAAAGCTTCTCGGCCATTCCTTCTGTAATGTACCGCAAACAGTGACTGCTTCTTTCTACAAAGTGGAACGACCAACTGGACCCAGTAACACAGCAGTTTGCCTTGGACACATTGGCTCCTTTTGTGCAGTTCAACTAAAATCGAAGTCGGAATAAAACGGAGCTTTAATTTTGATATCCCTGTAAGCAACAATAGGTATAAGAGAAACAATTACTGAGAAATAACAGTTGATGACTTGTCTTAATGGGAAACAAAGTAGGAGAGTAGCAATTCTCCATCAGTGTGATTCATTCATATTGACTGAGACATTATCTTAACAATGCCTTGTTTCAACCATTATAAAGAATGACAAAGCAGAAAAGTACCATTCCTAAAACAATGCAACTGATTCATTTTAACAGAGACATTGTCTTAACAATACCTTAGTTAAACATGTAGAAAGAACTACAAAGCAGGATAGTACCATTCCTAACAAGTGTTGCAGTTTTGAACTAAGATTCAGTAGTTAATTAATTCTGAGAGTGGCATTGCTAAATTTTACCAAATGCATTAGATTAACGAAAAGCATAAATAGTTCGAGGGAGAGTGGGCGCAACAACAATATGTGCTTCCATCTACTTATAAAGGGATGATGCAGAGTTTGTTGTAACAAAGCAACAAGCATCATGTCCGGGTTGGTCCCATTTTGTTCACTACTTAATGGGAAAAGACAGCAATACAATAGCTTCAATTCAACACTTATTTAAAACAGTACCAATACAAGTAGCACAACATCTCAAAGCACACCGCACAATCATGTGGATGAAGGCCTCAGACTTGACCTTTCATGAGAACACTAGGATTAAATACTTAATCTGCCAACACGAATAGGAAATCCAATCTCATTTTGTGCGGTTACTTTCAAATCAAGCAAAGTGTTTCACGTGGCGAAAGCAAAATGTCGCAATAGCAACAAGTTGAATAGATATCCTGTTTAAACAGAGGCAAAAAAGGAATCAATTACTGGCTAATAAAGGAGGATGAAACATGCAGCCACAAAAATGGTAATCCCGCCAATCCCTAACAAGTGTTGCAGTTTTGAAATAAGATTCAGTAGTTAATTCTAAGAGTGGCATCAATTACTAGCTTATAAAGGGGGTGATGCTGAATTTGTTGTAACAAAGAAACAAGCATCATGTCTGGGTTGGTCCCATTTTTGTTCACTACTTAATGGGAAAAGACAGCAATACAATAGCTTCAATTCAACATTTATTTAAAACAGTACCAAAACAAGTAGCACAACATCTCAAAGCACACTGCACATCATGTGGTCGAGACCAAGATTTGAAACAACTCGCCATGAAGACTGGAAACAAATCTCGATCTCCTTTTGTGCAGTTCCACCAAAATTAAGCAAAGTCACCGGTGTGACATTCAAGTTGAACTGCACAAAACACTCTTAAAACATAAGTGTTTTGAGTAGCGAAGCAAAATGTCACAATAGCAACAAGTTGAATCGATACCCCTATTTTAACAGAGGCAAAAAAGGAAACAATTACTTGCCGATAAAGGAGGATGAAACAAATGGTGACAGAAAGAAGCATCGAACTTATCTTGGATGGAAAACAAAGTAGGATAGTAGCATTTCTAAAACGGTTGCATTGATTCATATTAACAGAGACATTCTCTTGAAACAACACTTGTTAAAAAATGTAATTCACTTTTAACAGTGGCATTGCTTCAATTTTCCGGCGGCATTCTTAGATTAACAATAGCAAAATAGCTGTATGGGACATGCTAGCACCATGTGCGTCCACACGTATAAATGGGTGATGCAGAGTATGTAGCCAAGCAGCATATTTGTGTTGGTCCCATATTTGTTCTCTTTGAACTTTTTTCCTATGTGAGGGTAGCAAATCTAGTCCTGCACAAACTACCCGACCCCCCAGTTTCTTTCCCTTTTCAACAAAGAGATCGGTTCCTTACATATGTGTGTACTCGGTTACCCCCTTTTTCCATTTTCGACCAACAAAGCGGCTGGATAGCCAGTCTATAGTACTTTTCCTCCCTCCTTTCCTCATTGAACCACGTCCTAGATTCATGCTCCACCCTGCTATGTCTCGAGCTTGCGTTGGTTTTCCCCGAAGAGGAGAGGATGATGTAGCACAGTAGCGTAAGTATTTCCCTCAGTTTTTGAGAACCAAGGTATCAATCCAGTAGGAGGTCACGCGCAAGTCCCTCGTACCTGCACAACACGATAGCAACTCGCAACCAATGCTTAGGTGTTGTCAATCCCTTCACGGTCACTTACGAGAGTGAGATCTGATTGAGATAATATTTTTGGTATTTTTGATAGATAGATGCAAAGTAAAAGTAAAGGCAAAGTAAAAACAAAGCAAGTAAATAAAGTGATATAGATTGATATGATGAGAATAGACCCGGGGGCCATAGGTTTCACTAGTGGCTTCTATCAAGAGCATAAGTATTCTACGGTGGGTGAACAAATTACTGTTGAGCAATTGATAGAATTGAGCATAGTTATGAGTATATCTAGGCAATGATCATGTATATAGGCATCACGTCCATGAAAAGTAGATCGAAACGATTCTGCATCTACTACTATTACTCCACTCATCGACCGCTATCCAGCATGCATCTAGAGTATTAAGTTAAAAATAGAGTAATGCTTTAAGTAAGATGACATGATGTAGAGGGATAAATTCATGCAATATGATAAAAAAAACATCTTGTTATCCTCGATGGCAAAAGTACAATAGGTGCCTTGCAACTCTTTCTGTCACTGAGTAAGGACACCGCAAGATTGAACCCAAAGCCATGCACTTCTCCCATTGCAAGAACTACCAATCTAGTTGGCCAAACCAAACGGATAATTCGAAGAGACTTGCAAAGATAACTCAATCATACATAAAAGAATTCAGAGAAGAATCAAATATTTTCCATAGATAATACTGGATCATAAACCCACAATTCATCGGTCTCAACAAACACACCGCAAAAATAAGATTACATCAAATAGATCTCCACAAGAGAGGGGGAGAACATCGTATTGAGATCCAAAAAGAGAGAAGAAGCCATCTAGCTACTAGCTATGGACCTGAAGGTCTGAAGTAAACTACTCACACTTCATCGGAGGGGCTATGGTGTTGATGTAGAAGCCCTCCGTGGTGGATGCCCCCTCCGGCGGAGCTCCGGAATAGGCCCCAAGATGGGATCTCGTGGATACAGAAGGTTGCGGCAGTGGAATTAGGTTTTTGGCTCCTCGTCTAATCATACGGGGATACGTAGGTATATATAGGAGGAAGGAGTACGTCGGTGGAGCTCCGAGGGGCCCATGAGGTAGGGGGCGCGCCCAGGGGGAGGGGCGCGCCCTCCACCCTCGTGACCGCCTCGTGGCTTTCTTGACGAAGGGTCCAAGTCTCCTGGGTCTTATCTGATGAGAAAATCACGTTCCCGAAGGTTTCATTCCGTTTGGACGCCGTTTGATATTCTGCTTCTTCAAAATACTAAAAAAGGCAAAAAAAACAGCAATTCTGGGCTGGGCCTCCGGTTAATAGGTTAGTCCCAAAAATAATATAAAAGTGAAAAATAAAGCCCAATATAGTCCAAAACAGTTAAAGTAGCATGGAGCAATCAAAAATTATAGATACGTTGGAGACGTATCAAGCATCCCCAAGCTTAATTCCTACTCGTCCTCAAGTAGGTAAATGATAAAAAAAAGAATTTTTGATGCAGAGTGATACTTTGGCATAATTTCAATGTAAATCTTCTTAATCAAGGTATGAATATTCAGATCCGAAAGATTCAAGACAAAAGTTCATATTAACATAAAAATAATAATACTTCAAGCATACTAACAAAGCAATTATGTCTTCTCAAAATAACATGGCCAAAGAAAGTTATCCCTACAAAATCATATAGTCTGGCTATGCTCCATCTTCCCCACACAAAGTGTTTAAATCATGCACAACCCCGATGACAAGCCAAGCAATTGTTTCATACTTTAACATTTTCAAAACTTTTTCAATCTTCACACAATACATGAGCGTGAGCCATGGATATAGCACTATATGTGGAATAGAACAGTGGTTGTGGAGAAGACAAAAAGAGGGAAGATAGTCTCACATCAACTAGGCGTATCAATGGGCTATGGAGATGCCCATCAATAGATATCAATGTGAGTGAGTAGGGATTGCCATGCAACGGATGCACTAGAGCTATAAGTATATGAAAGCTCAACAAAATAAACTAAGTGGGTGTGCATCCAACTCGCTTGCTCACGAAGACCTAGGGCATTTTGAGGAGGCCCATCATTGGAATATACAAGCCAAGTTCTATAATGAAAAATTCCCACTAGTATATGAAAGTGACGAAATGAGAGACTCTCTATCATGAAGATCATGGTGCTATTTTGAAGCACAAGTGTGGTAAAAGGATAGTAGCATTGTCCCTTCTCTCTTTTTCTCTCATTTTTTTATTTGGGCCTTTTCTCCCTTTTTTATGTCCTCTTTTTTTTCGTCCTTAGTCTTATCCCGACTTGTGGGGGAATCATAGACTCCATCATCCTTTCGTCACTGGGACAATGCTCTAATAATGATGATCATCACACTTTTATTTTCTTTACAACTCAACAATTACAACTCGATACTTAGAATAAAAGATGACTCTATATGAATGCCTCCGGCGGTGTACCGGGATATGCAATGAAACATGAGTGACATGTATGAAAGAATTATGAAAGGTGGCTTTTGCCACAAATACGATGTCAACTACATGATCATGCTAGCAATATGACAATGATGGAGCGTGTCATAATAAATGGAACGGTGGAAAGTTGCATGGCAATATATCTCGGAATGGCTATGGAAGTGCCATGATAGGTAGGTATGGTGGCTGTTTTGAGGAAGGTATATGGTGGGTGTATGATACCAGCGAAAAGTGTGTGGTATTAGAGAGTCTAGCAATGATGGAAGGATGGGAAAAAGTGCGTATAATCCATGGACTCAACATTAGTCATAAAGAACTCATATACTTATTGCAAAAATCTAGAAGTTATCAAAGCAAAGTATTACGCGCATGCTCCTAGGGGGATAGATTGGTAGGAAAAGACCATCGCTCGTCCCCGACCGCCACTCATAAGGAAGACAATCAATAAATAAATCATGCTCCGAGTTCATCACATAACGGTTCACCATACGTGCATGCTACGGGAATCACAAACTTCAACACAAGTATTCCTTAAATTCACAACTACTCAACTAGCATGACTCTAATATTATCACCTTCATGTCTCAAAACAATTATCAAGCATCAAACTTATCTTAGTATTCAACGCACTCAAAAGAAAGTTTCACATATCTTGAATACCAAGTATATTAACATTAAGCAATTTACCATGCTATTAACGACTCTCAAAATAATCTAAGTGAAGCATGATAGATCAAGTTTCTTTAAAATAAATCCACCACCGTGCTCAAAAGGATCTAAGTGAAGCACTAGAGCAAAAATTATCACGCTCAAAAGATATAAGTGAAGCACTATGAGCAAAACTATCAAGCTCAAAAGATATAAGTGAAGAACATAGAGTATTCTAACAAATTCCAATTCATGTATGGCTCTCTCAAAATGTGTGTACAGCAAAGATGATTGTGGTAAACTAACAAGCAAAGACACAAATAATACAAGACGCTCCAAGCAAAACACATATCGTGTTGGTGAATAAAAATATAGCTCCAAGTAAATTACCGATGGAAGTGGACGAAAGAGGGGATGCCTTCCGGGGCATCCCCAAGCTTTAACTTTTTGGTGTCCTTGGATTATCTTGGGGGTGCCATGGGCATCCCCAAGCTTAGGCTCTTGCCACTCCTTGTTCCATAATCCATCAAAAGAATTCACCCAAAACTTGAAAACTTCACAACACAAAACTCATCAGAAATCTCGTGAGCTCCGTTAGAGAAAGAAAACAAAAGACTACTTCAAGGTACTGTAATGAACTCATTCTTTATTAATATTGGTGTTAAACCTACTGTATTCCAACTTTTCTAAGGTTTATAAACTAATTTACTAGCCATAGATTCATCAAAATAAGCAAACAACACACAAAAAAAGAATCTGTCAAAAACAGAACAGTCTGTAGTAATCTGTAACTAACGCAAACTTCTGGAACTCTAAAAATTATACCAAAATAGTAAGTCCTGGAAAATTTGTTTATTGATCGGCAGCAAAAAGAATCAACACAAAAGCACTCTCCGGTAAAAAAAATGGCAGCTAATCTCGTGAGCGCTAAAGTTTCTATTTTTCAACAGAATCAAATCAACTATCATCGTAGGTTATCCTATAGGTCCTACTTGGCACAAACACTAATTAAAACATAAAACCACATCCAAACAGAATGTAGATGGATTATTTATTCCTAAACAGAAGCAAAAACAAAAAACACAAAATAAAATTGGGTTGCCTCCCAACAAGTGCTATCGTTTAACGCCCCTAGCTAGGCATTGAGATTACGATGATGCTCATATGAAAGACAAGAATTGAAGCACAAAGAGATCATCATAAAACATGTGACAAACACACTTAAGTCTAACATACTTCCTATGCATAGGCATATTATAAGCAAACAAATTTGCAAGGCAAGCAAAAACTAGCATATGCAAGGAAGAAGAAGGCGACGATAGCAATCTCAACATGAAGAGAGGTAATTTAGTAACATGAAAACTTCTACAACCATATTTTCCTCTCTCATAATAATTACATGTCATAAGCAAATTCAACAAAATAGCTATCACATAACATATTCTCAACACGGTCCACATGGATGTAAAGTTCACACTCTTCCAAAATAGTGGGATTAACATTAACTAAAGTCATGACCTCTCCAAACCCACTTTCAATATTATTGCAGACAATATCATCAATCTCATATTCATCATGGGGACTAAATAAATTTTCAAGATCATAAGAAGAATCACCCCAATCATGACCATTGCAACAAGTAGTAGACATAGCAAAACTAGCAATCCCAAGCTTAGGGTTTTGCATATTATTAGCATAATTGACATCAAGAGAATTTGTAGTAGAATCATTGCAATCATGCTTTTCATCAAAGGAACTATCAAGTATGGGCGCAATAGCAACGATCTCATGTTCAACATAAGGAACTATAGCAAATTCATCTTCATAAATATTGGCATCATGGCCACAAGGATAGCAAGCATCATGTTCATCAAGGGATATTTCAATCAAATCATCGGAATCATCATCATCTATAGATTCATGCATATCATTATTTTCTTCCAAAGCAACGGTCATTCTTTCAAAAAACTCTTGGACATAGACATTATGAGCAAGGTTTTCATTGCAATATTTAAGTATGACGGAATTTTCAGATTTGTTGAGAGTAAAATCATACTTTTCAATCAAAAAAGCAACTTCATGAGCACCCTTAAAAACGACAAATTCTTCAATTTGTTCGATATCATAGTAACTATAAACACCCTTTGCATAAGAAGATAAGATTTCATTATTATTGAACTCACATAGGTAGGTAAGGTGTTTTTTAGGGTTCTTAGAGCAACAAGTAATATCACACATTTCACAAAGATTCAAAGCATAGCATAGCAACCTATTTATATGATACCGTAAGAGTCTCCCCTTTTCAGACAAACGATAATGCACAAAATAAGCATGCTCATCTAAAGACTTCTCATCAACTAGGCTAGTTGGGGTTTCAGCACGAGCGCATAAGGATCGAAGATGATCCAAGTAGAACACTTTAAGTGGATCCACATCAATAGATTTTCAGCAAGAGAAGATGCAAGCATATAGAAGGCACAAGGAAACACAAACAAAGATACATACGGGAAGAAGGCAAACGAGAAAGAGAGGAGGAGATTGGGAAAGAGAGGGCGAATAAAACGGCAAGGGTGAAGTGGGGGAGAGGAAAACGAGAGGCAAATGGCAAATTGTGGGGACCCCGACTCATAAGTCGTGATCACCGAATGCACGTGTACAGTGATCCCAGAGATCAATGCTCACTGAACACACAGAAGCTGAATAACAAGAGTCTTACATCCATACATACCGTTTTACACGAGTAGGACCATTATGGTCAAGTCTTGAGTATAACATCGCAGCGGAAATCTTCAACAACAACTTGGACCCATGCCATCTGCCTTAACCCTACAGGCATTCTGACTGGGAAGCGTCCTAGCTCGCATGTTCGTCACTGAAGTGTTCTTCATCACATCCTGTTCTTCCATGCCTGGTCAATTAAATAACCAGTGGCAAGCCAATGAGTACTTTGAATGTACGCGCAAGCAACCCATGTTTTGGTTCAAGATACAACAATGCATGATATAGGTAAATTTTTGCAGAAAGCTAGTTTTGAGTGCAATGACATGTTCGATAACTTTGTAAGGCATGCATCAAGAGAATTCAAGTAACCATGAGGACAGGTTACAGATATCAACATAAATAGAGTGGGCACCAACCCATCTAACATAAACAGAGTGGGCACCAACCCATCTAACATAAATAGAGTGGGCACCAACCCATCTCAATCATGTCAAGTCCCTTGACTTGACCCAAGTCATTTTATCAACACACACACTTGGTTTGTAAACAAGTGGACGTAGCCCAAGAGCGGTTACCCAACTGTCCTTGACCGTGGACACGGCTATTCGAATAGTTTTACACTCTGCAGAGGTTGCACACTTTACCCACTAGATCCGGGGAACTTCCGTGTCATCCACGACCCGCGGTACCTCAAGTACCCGGGGTAAGCACCCGATCACTACCTTTCCCTAGACAACACTAACATGGAGTCCACTCGATTGGCAGTAACCCCCGTGCCCAACATTTTTCACATAACATTTTCGTGGAGCTTTGCTCCCATATTCATCACATACCACTGGCACGGGGTACCAACGGTGTGTCTGGTGCCCCATAAAGATGGTCATGGCCGCCCTACCTGGCACGACCCCGTCCCAAGAGAGAGCACCAACTCTCCCCCGTCACTAGTAATGCGGGCTCCAAGCTTGTATCGGTCTAGGTACTCAATAATGCCCTTTCCCATATGAGGGTAGAGTGGTTGCGCATGTAAGGTTGGAATAACGGTCACAACTCCGACCAATCCGTTTTGAAAAAAAACACCACACACTTTCCTTGGCACACCACTTCGTCATCAAGTGGTTACCCCTCTCATCATCTCCCTCGGGCATAAATGGCACCCGACGGGGTTTTCGAAAAGACTTTTGAAATCACTTAGTTTCCTTCACCATGCATATACCCATCCCTTTTTGCATAGCATCTACTTTAGCATCCTATCTACTCCCACCGGCATAACCCTCATAAGAAGGTAGGGCCATGCACAATGCAAGTATCAACGAGGAAATAACGGAGGCAGCCAACCCACGTGGTTCACCATCTCACCATGATTCCGATGCAACAATAATAAAGAGCTATATATATGACATGCATAAAAAGGGGTTTCATAGACATGGTCAAAGGGCTGCTTGCCTATTTTAACAAAGCCTTCGAGGTCTTCAAATATCTCTGGTCCAACTCCGAGCATTGCGTCTACTTCGTCAACTATCGTTGAAAGCAACCATAATAAGTAACACAACAAGGCAAAAATAAAAGTGCTCTAAAAATATGAGTTGGACTTTTCTGGGATACCTCTGGTCATATGAGGAAGGACCAAAGTGATTTCATTGAAAGTGGATCAATGGATATTTCTAAACATTTCGATATAATGGAATCAAGGGGTTTATGGAATTGCAAGAAGTGTATAGAAGAATTATTTTGAAAAATGAGCAAAGGCACCCATTTATCAAAGGATGATTTTAGAAGCATCTAGGAATTGGTTTCACTGGATTTGGAGTTGAGATGATTTTCCTATGAATTTGCAAAGTTGTCAAATATGAAGAAATGGCTCATTATTTGAGGTGATACAGAAGGTATTAGTAAAAATGTTCAAAAACTAAGTTTTGAACTTAGATGCATCTAGGAATTTGAATCCTGGCATTTGGATCAATATTGAGCTCTCTGTGATTTTCTAAAGTTCATCACAGAAATAGGAAAAATAGGATTTGATGATTATTTGTGAGGAAGAAGTCTCTGGAAAAATGTGCATGTTGCACCAACAGGTAGAGCATGATTTATGGAGTCTCTAGAAATTTGAATCATCAAATTTGGAGCTAATTTGATTTATTTATGGATTTTAGAAACTCACTGGAAAAGAATAAAAAGGAATATGGGCATTACCCTTATCCTGCGCACTAGGCGAAGGATAGCGGTGGGCCGGCCCAGCGGCTCAGCTGCGCGGTGTCAGGGGCGACGTCGAAGGCGCATTCCCGGGAAGACGCCTTCCCCGGGCGAAGGCGGTAGAGGGCAGAGCCCGTTTCCACTTAAATGGGCGGGCCCAGCCGTTGGGTCGCCGACGCGCGGGGCCCATCTGTCGGGTTCATCCCCAACCTCCCACGTGGGCGCGTCGGGAGACAGAGGAGGCGAGGCGGACGGTGCGGCGCTCTCCCGTGGTACAAGCCACCTCCGCGACGCCGAGTACCGGCCTTCCAGAGGCCATGCCGCATCCAACCGTGGTCGCCACGGTCTCCCGAGGCACTGGCTGAGCAGAGTCTTGGCAGCAAGTGACGAGAGACGGCCGTGAGATTCGGGCACAGTGAGGCAGGCACGGGGAGGAAGGAGTGAGGTGCGGGGAGAGTTGGCGGTGGTGCTGGTGTTGCTCTGGAACAGAGAGGTCGGGAGGAGGGGCACTAAATGGAGCGAATTTAGGCGGAGGCCGGCGGCATTGCTCCGGCCATGGCGATGCAAGGAGGGCATGAGGAGGGGTGTGGGTCAGTCCAGAGGGGCTCTAGGGGAGAGGGGGATTAAACGGAGTGGAGAGGAGGCCCTGGGACGGCTTTAAGTAGCCGGTTCGTAGCTCGCCGTGGACGCGGCCTACGGGTGC
Organism: Aegilops speltoides; assembly: GCA_021437245.1. Classification (NCBI taxonomy): domain Eukaryota; kingdom Viridiplantae; phylum Streptophyta; class Magnoliopsida; order Poales; family Poaceae; genus Aegilops; species Aegilops speltoides. Next base: position 277,797,879 of record CM038147.1, on the reverse strand, counting down.
CTGCGAGAATGGCCGTGGTGGCCACGGGAGGAGGCTCGGGGCTGTCTGCGGCGCTCGTGGGCGTCGCGTAGGGTGCCAGGAAGAGAGAGAGGGAGCAGGGCGAGGCTCTGGTGCTCGCGCGTGCGAGGCCGAGCATTGGCCGAGCCGGGCAGCGTCGGGCACGAGCAACAGCTGGTGAGAGAGAAAGGGGGAGAGAGGGAGCTGCACGGCTGTCGTGTTGCGGACGTCGAGGACCTCGACTGGCGCGAGGGGGAGGCTCGAGGTGCTCGGGGGACGCAGCGTCAACGGTCGGGGCCGATGGCGTGCTCCAGGCGCGTCTTTGGCCGCATCCGCGGCTTTGCTGCAGCCTTTTCAGCGTGTCCACTAGTGTCAAAGGCATGTAGAGGGAATAAACAAGGGGGAAGGTGGCATTGGATGCTCTGGAACATGCCAGGAGTGAGAGAGAGATGAGAAAGGGAGGGAAAAGTGGTTGTCCAGAGAAGAAATGTGGGTCTCTACCCCCCTCCATCATTTCCTCTCGGGCAGGGAAGCACATCAGAGGTAAAGGGGGACTAGTAGGGGATGTGGTAAAAAGGATAACTCATGGAGATTAGTGGAAGAGGCCAAAAATGGGATTTTGGTAAAGTGGCAGAAGGTGTTTGATGATGGTTTGGGCAAGTAGATGATTTGCATCTGCGATGAGACTCCATAGGGTGAAATGACACATATAATTAGGGCCTTCCACCAATTTGGAGCTCATTTGAAGAAAGTTGACAATGTAACTTTGGCAAACCCTAGAAATGAACAGAAATGGGTTTTCCAAGATTTAGCCATGCAAATATATTCTCCTTGATGCACCACTTGGTGTAGTGGCCTCATTTGGTCATGTGATCATGCTCACAAAAGTTGGGGTCAAGGAGAGAAAGTTGGCAATGCAAAGTTGTTCACATTTGGTTCTGGACAGGAAGGGTTTTGGGGCACTTTGATCAAAGTAACTTGTTCTCCAACTTGTGCCACTTGGTCTAGATAAATAATTAGACCATTGGTGCATGTTCACAAGGTTTGAGAACATTTGGACATGTTTGGCAATGTAAAGGTGCTCAAACTTCAAAATGGACAGAAATGGTTTTGAGGGGATTTGATGATGTTATCTTGTTCTCCAAGTCATGAGAATTGGCAAGATAATCTAATATGTCATATGTGACATGATAGAATTTTCTTGGAATTTTTGGAGAATATTTCCTTTGTAAATATTTCAAAAGCTTGAAATATCCAGAAAGGGTTGTTGAGGGATTTGACCAATATTCTGAACATGACCATGTGTTGAAACTCTTATATATGGAAAATATATGTCCACTGAGTTTCCCTAATTTTTGTCAAATATTTTTAAAACAATAAAATAATTTTTCCCTATTAAAGACCATTTCTGGCCTTAAGAAAAAGCTTTCAAATAAAATAGTAAAATAACTTTCAAAATTATATTTTTGTGGTTTCTGGGTCTCCTATATCTAATAGGAGTCAAATATATTTTTAGAGAGATTTTTACTGCCCTTAATTAAGTACTTGCAGTGCAAACCTCAATTCAGGGGTTTTTGGAAAACTAATTTTAGAAAATACTTTTTGGCCAAATTAATTTTACAAGAAATTATTTTTGTGTCCTATACACATGGCATGATCATTGGGGAAGGTTTTTGTAGCAAGGAGATGAAGTATGGGAGTTGGAGGATTTATTTGATTTTTAGAGCATTTGCAAACAGCAGTCAAACATTCAATCAAAGCAAGGACAAAACACTCAAAAGTTTTTGTCAAACCACATTTTGGCATGATTATTGACTTAAGTGTTGTGCCATGAAAATCAGGGTGTGACAGACCTATCCCCCTTACAAGAATCTCGTCCCCGAGATTCCCAAACTAGGCACGGAAAGGAGTATGGAAACTTGGATTCGGGGTAGTCTTCACGTCCTCATGCTGCTTCTGCTTCTGTTTGGTGCTCCATTGAACTTGAAGTACTTGATGGTGTGGCTTCGCGTATGACGATCTTCTCGATCCGTGTTTCTAAGGGGTTTCTTGCGGTGGTCATATTGAATTTGGAGGTCAATGGCTCGGTGATCGATGTCCTTGTTAGTGATTGGGCTAGTTAGGAAGTCGAAAACACTTCCGGAGTTGTGTCGTGTGGAAAAACATTGTGTACAGCGGGCGAGTCAGGTGGTAACTCCAGCTGGTAACTGCCTTCTCTTCGTCTCGTAGCGATCTCGAAGGGGGTTGTTAAATCTTGGAGTGATCTTGAAGAAGGCTGATGAGTCTTGGGGCGAGCTTTCCTTTGACATGGAAGCGCTGGGTTCCTTTGAGAGGGGTGACCCGGAGATAAACATGGTCTCCAACCCGGAAGGTCATGTCTCGACGACGTGAGTCAGCGTAGCTCTTTTGTCTTGACTTGGCAGTCTTCAAACGCTCTCTGACAAGCTGGACTTGCTCTTCGGCTTCACGGAGGATATCGGGCCCAAAGACAAGTCCTTTTCCGGTTTCTGACCAATTGAGGGGTGTGCGGCACTTCCGTCCGTATAACACCTCAAACGGTGCCATCTGAGGGCTTGACCGATAACTGTTGTTGTAAGAGAACTCGGCGAAAGGGAGGCAATCTTCCCACTTAGCTCCATATGCTAAGACACAGGCTCGGAGCATGTCTTCGAGTATCTGATTCACTTGCTCTGTCTGACCTCTGGTCTTTGGGTGGAAAGCAGTGCTTTAAGGATAACTTGGTCCCCATGGCCTCTTAGAACTTCTTCCAGAACCTTGAGGTAAACTGGGTTCCTCGATCTGACACAATCTCCTTGGGAACACCATGAAGGCCCACGATTCGGTTGATGTAGAGACTGGCTAACTGGTTCCCCTTGTAGGTCGTCTTGACAGGAATGAAGTGGGGGCTTTGCCCGCCTTGATCTTCCTCTTGATGCCTTCAGTACTCTCATGTCACGTCTAAGCTCCTTTAACCTCATCCATCAGGGTCGGCTTGACTTCAAGGTTAGCTAAGAATCCTGGTGCAACCAGTTCCAACCCGAAGCTTTCAAGTTCTTCATACAAGGCGGGTAGCTTGTCCTTAAGCACAGCATTCAAGGAACAAGCCTTCCTGCTTAATGCATCTGCTACCACATTAGCCTTCCCAGGGTGGTATTGAACACTGAGGTCATAATCTTTGATCAACTCTAGCCATCGTCTTTGCCTCGTGTTCAATTCCCTTTGAGTGAAAATATATTTCAGACTTTTGTGATCCGTGTATATCTCACATCGCTTCCCTAAGAGGTATTGTCGCCATGTCTTCAGGGCATGAACCACTGCTGCTAGCTCAAGGTCATGAGTAGCATAGTTTTCTTCATGAGGCCGTAGTTGCCTTTGAGAGGAGTGGCTTGCAAATATGCACGGTCTTCAACGCGGAAGCTCACTCCTTGACGACGGTGGTTGGTATAGTTCTTTCTCCTTGACATGGCGGTCTTCGGATGTTCCCTAACCAGCTGATCAACTCTTCTTCCGTCTTCATGTGGACATACATGTCCTCAAGTAAGGATGATGATTAACTTGCCCAAGTACTCTATGAAGTATTTGGGGTACGTAGAGTGGGCTGAGGCATTGGTGAGGGTCACGGTTGAGCATTGGTCAAGGTCTTATTGATCTAGAGCCAAGACCCAAGGTCACGATCCAACCGTGTTGTGGCTTGGTAGGGCATAAGGGTTTCAAGGATTCCAGTGTGCGAGTGAAAGTTTATCATCCCATCCTTGAGCACAGTTTCTGAGATGCCAATTGTTCTACTTAGTCCTCCAAACAGATCACCTTATACTATTGAAAGCATCATTAGTATAGGTCAACTCCAGTCATCACTCATGCTAATCATATCCTCATGACTCCCAAGAGGAGGTCTAACAAAATCATATATGTCTACGATCCCCAAACTCATGTGTGTAGCTACCCCTAAAAATCCATGGGTAGAACATACAAGCTTGGATTTAATATCCACCATCCAAGTGCTCAGTCTATTGACCCAAGGTCCATACTGGTGCATCTCTATCCTAAGGAAACACGTCATATGCCACTCCAAGATCTTGTTTCCTTCCTATGAATCAACCCCAACAACCTGTTAACTTCCATTAATCACTGCATAATCCATTAATTCTACAAATCCAACGCCTATGCTGGTGTTCCACGTGATCTTCTAAAGTCCTTATAATCCCCAAACACTTGAAAAGGCTATCTCTACTATAGTTAGTCCACCAATTTTCATTATCATAGTCAAGTAACCTCTAAGGTCAAGTTCACAAAGATGCCTAAATAAACTCCGACAATTAGTCCAGTCTCCTAGTTTATGGTCCACCGAGAAACATGATATCATGATCAAGATCATCAGTCTAAATCCAATTTACTCTGAACCATGTATATATACTCAGCATCTATGTTCAACTAGAATCACCTACTAAAATCCAAATCTTTTGTCCAACGAGAATTCCTACATGTTTCCCCCAAGTCATTTACGTAATATCACTGTCTCCTAACAATATCCCATGGCTAAGTTAAATCCAAATACTTCCAAGAATTCCAGCTTGCGATCATGATTGTCATATAAATCCAATTTACTCAGGGGTAACGAAAGCTATGCTACTCTCTATTAATGATCCTACCAAGTTCATCTACCAACATGAAAGCCTCATAATCCACCAAGTCTCAGATAATTCCTCAAGGTCACTGATATAAACTCACCAAGTCATCTATCCTCAAATCCTATATCCTCAAACTGGTCTTCCCTATGGCATCATCAGTTTTGGTGCTATCTTAGGAAGATAATGTGCTCATTCACTATGTCCACTAGTTCCATAATGAACCCAGTGACAAGCAAGGTTACAGAGGCTTAACAGATTCTCTTGCAATTCCGTAGGTTAAGCTCATGGTTAAGGTTTCGAGCTGGGGTATCTTATGAAATCTTGAAGGGTCTAGGAATTGGGTTTCTAATCTTGAGGTGTAAACATACGGGGTTGTACTTGGTCGAGGAGGTTGTGGCAAAAGTCTTCAGTGCTAGTTGGTTGTCGAAGTAGAATCCTCGGCGTACCTTGTCTTGCCGATCTTCAGTTGAGGAGAGAGAGATGAGAGGGAAGAGTAGCATAGAGGAGGGAAATGCCTAAAGGGGGTTCTATAGTGCAGGTGCAAACAATCAGGTGAAAAAGAGGCCAAACTCAAACAACAAAATAAGGCAAGTGATATAGTCGCGTATTGGTTGCCTAGGGAAAAAAGGGCGACTGACATAAAAAACACAACAAATAAAAACAAGCAACACACAATCATGGTTCTACTCGAACCATCATACGGACTCGACTGCGCATAGGGGGTACACGACTCATCCTACCCTAGGGGTTCTCGGACTCCATAGTCGTGCCTTATGCCTCGTGCGATCTCCGGGTTTTCCTCGTGTGCTGCTCGTCTCTTGTAGTTGTCGATGAAACAATCCGGTTGAGCTTGAAGAGTCTTCAACAACTTCTTGCTGTTGAAGTGATGGGGTGAAGGTGGCTCCTCATAGCGTGCATTGACTCGGTCTTGTTGTCTTCTAAGCCATCGATGGTACCGGTAGGTAATCCTTTATGCAATGACACTATCAAGGCGTAATAGAGGTCCATCATGTCGGTTATGTTGATGACAACATCGACACCAAGAGCGGGGGATGAGGAGAACCGTTTTCCTGCTCACTGTGGTGAGGCGGACCAAATGGCTAGGTTCTCATCCATCGGTGGTTGCCGATACAACAACGGTAGTGACATGGTTACTCTATTAGCGATGTATATCATGATCTTGCATATCCTATGCCCTAATCATCGTAGGCTAAGGTTGCATCATCTTGGGGCAGTGTCAAGGGTGTCACCATCTCCTGGTCTTGTGTCCTCATCCCTCGAGGATGTATCTTCAGTTGGTACCGTCTTGTTGTGATGTCGCCAATCTTGTGTTCAGGAGATGAGGGTGAATGTCTGGCAAGGCATCATCCTTCCAGATTATCCACGAGGATTACAAGGAATCCGTGGTCGAGGGCATAAGGGTTCCAATGACCAAAGGTTTTGAAGGGAAGAGACCAATAAGGAAAGTATACCTTAGTTTTCAAAAAGCGAGAAGGAAGAGAAGTACAGATAGTTTTGAAAACTAGTAGTAGTTTTGGAAATAGTTTTACCTAACTAACGACCATGCTAACTAAGGCTTCCTACAACGGCATGGCTCGATACTACTACTGTGGGGACCCCGACTCATAAGTCGTGATCACCGAATGCTGCGTGTCTGATGATCCCGAGATCAATGCTCACCGAACACACGAAGCTGAATAACAAGAGTCTTACATCCATACATACCGTTTTACATGAGTAGGACCATTATAGTCAAGTCTTGAGTATAACATCGCAGCGGAAATCTTCAACAACAACTTGGACCCATGCCATCTGCCTTAACCCTACAGGCATTCTGATTGGGAAGCGTCCTAGCTCGCATGTTAAATCCTCAAGTGTTCTTCATCACATCCTGTTCTTCCATGCAGTCAATTAAATAACCAAGTGGCAAGCCAATGAGTACTTTGAATGTACTCGCAAGCAACCCATGTTTTGGTTCAAGATACAACAATGCATGATATAGGTAAATTTTTGTAGAAAGCTAGTTTTGAGTGCAATGACATGTTCAATAACTTTGTAAGGCATGCATCAAGAGAATTCAAGTAACCATGAGGACAGGTTATAGATATCAACATAAATAGAGTGGGCACCAACCCATCTAACATAAACAGAGTGGGCACCAACCCATCTAACATAAATAGAGTGGGCACCAACCCATCTCCATCATGTCAAGTCCCTTGACTTGACCCAAGTCATTTTATCAACACACACACTTGGTTTGTAAACAAGTGGACGTAGCCCAAGAGCGGTTACCCAACTGTCCTTGACCGTGGACACGGCTATTCGAATAGTTTTACACTCTGTAGAGGTTGCGCACTTTACCCACTAGATCCGGGGAACTTCTGTGTCATCCACGACCCGCGGTACCTCAAGTACCCGGGGTAAGCACACGATCACTACCTTTCCTAGACGACACTAACATGGAGTCCACTCGATTAGCGATAACCCCGTGCCCAACATTTCACATAACATTTTCGTGGAGCCTTGCTCCCATATTCATCACATACCAGCAGCACGGGTACCAGCGGTGTGTCGGTGCCCCATAAAGATGGTCATGGCCGCCCTACAGCACGACCCGTCCCAAGAGAGAGCACCAACTCTCCCCGTCACTAGTAATGCGGGCTCCAAGCTTGTATCGGTCTAGGTACTCAATAATGCCCTTTCCCATATAAGGGTAGAGTGGTTGCGCATGTAAGGTTGGAATAGCAGTGCAACTCCGACCAATCCGTTTTGAAAAAAAACACCACACACTTTCCTTGGCACACCACTTAGTCATCAAGTGGTTACCCTCTCATCATCTCCCTCGGGCATAAATGGCACCCGACGGGTTTTCAAAAGACTTTTGAAATCACTTAGTTTCCTTCACCATGCATATACCCATCCCTTTTTGCATAGCATCTACTTTAGCATCCTATCTACTCCCACCGGCATAACCCTCATAAGAAGGTAGGGCCATGCACAATGCAAGTATGAACGAGGAAATAACAGAGGCAACCAACCCACGTGGTTCACCATCTCACCATGATTCCGATGCAACAATAATAAAGAGCTATATATATGACATGCATAAAAAGGGGTTTCATAGACATGGTCAAAGGGCTGCTTGCCTGTTTTAACAAAGCCTTCGAGGTCTTCAAATATCTCTGGTCCAACTCCGAGCATTGCGTCTACTTCGTCAACTATCATTGAAAGCAACCATAATAAGCAACACAACAAGGCAAAAATAAAAGTGCTCTAAAAATATGAGTTGGACTTTTCTGGGATACCTCTGGTCATATGAGGAAGGACCAAAGTGATTTCATTGGAAGTGGATCAATGGATATTTCTAAACATTTCGATATAATGGAATCAAGGGGTTTATGGAATTGCAAGAAGTGTACAGAAGAATTATTTTGAAAAATGAGCAAAGGCACCCATTTATCAAAGGATGATTTTAGAAGCATCTAGGAATTGGTTTCACTGGATTTGGAGTTGAGATGATTTTCCTATGAATTTGCAAAGTTGTCAAATATGAAGAAATGGCTCATTATTTGAGGTGATACACAAGGTATTAGTAATAATGTTCAAAAACTAAGTTTTGAACTTAGATGCATCTAGGAATTTGAATCCTGGCATTTGGATCAATATTGAGCTCTCTGTGATTTTCTAAAGTTCATCACAGAAATAGGAAAAATAGGATTTGATGATTATTTGTGAGGAAGAAGTCTCTAGAAAAATTTGCATGTTGCACCAACAGGTAGAGCTTGATTTATGGAGTCTCTAGAAATTTGAATCATCAAATTTGGAGCTAATTTGATTTATTTATGGATTTTAGAAAGTCACTGGAAAAGAATAAAAAGGAATATGGGCATTACCCTTATCCTGCGCACCAGGCGAAGGATAGCGGTGGGCCGGCCCAGCGGCTCAGCTGCGCGGTGTCAGGGGTGACGTCGAAGGCGCATTCCCGGGAAGACGCCTTCCCCGAGCGAAGGCGGTAGAGGGCAGAGCTCGTTTCCACTTAAACGGGCGGGCCCAGCCGTTGGGTCGCCGACGCGCGGGGCCCATCTGTCGGGTTCATCCCCAACCTCCCGCGCGGGCGTGTCGGGAGACAGAGGAGGCGAGGCCGGACGGTGCGGGCGCTCTCCCCGGCGGTACCGGCCACCTCCGGCGACGCCCGGAGTATCGGAGCGCTCAGGAGGCCATGCCGCATCCAACCGTGGGTCGCACGGTCTCCCCGGGGCACCGGCTGAGCGAGTCTTGGCATGGTGACGAGACCGTCCATGAGATTCGGGCACAGTGAGGCAGGCACGGGGAGGAAGGAGTGAGGTGCGGGGAGAGTTGGCGGTGGTGCTGGTGTTGCTCTGGAACAGAGAGGTCGGGAGGAGGGGCACTAAATGGAGCGAATTTAGGCGGAGGCCGGCGGCATTGCTCCGGCCATGGCGATGCAAGGAGGGCATGAGGAGGGGTGTGGGTCGGTCCAGAGGGGCTCTAGGGGAGAGGGGGAGCAAACGGAGTGGAGAGGAGGCCCTGGGACGGCTTTAAGTAGCCGGTTCGTAGGTCGCCGTGGACGCGGCCTACGGGTGCCTGCGGGAATGGCCGTGGTGGCCACGGTAGGAGGCTCGGGGCTGTCTGCGGCGCTCGTGGGCGTCGCGTAGGGTGCCAGGAAGAGAGAGAGGGAGCAGGGCAAGGCTATGGTGCTCGTGCGTGCGAGGCCGAGCATTGGCCGAGCCGGGCGGCGTCGGGCACGAGCAACAGGGGGTGAGAGAGAGAGGGAGAGAGAGGGAGCTGCACGGCTGTCGTGTAGCGGACGTCGAGGACCTCGACTGGCGCGAGGGGGAGGCTCGAGGTGGTCGGGGGACGCGGCGTCAACGGTCGGGAGCGCGATGACGTGCTCCAGAGCGCGTCTTTGGCCGGCATCCACGGCTTTTGCGCGCGCACTCGCGTGTCCACTAGTGTCAAAGGCATGCAGAGGGAATAAACAAGGGGGAAGGTGGCATTGGATGCTCTGGAACATGCCAGGAGTGAGAGAGAGATGAGAAAGGGAGGGAAAAGTGGTTGTCCAGAGAAGAAAAGTGGGTCTCTGCCCCCCTCCATCATTTCCTCTCGGGCAGGGAAGCACACCAGAGGTAAAGGGGGACTAGTAGGGGATGTGGTAAAAAGGATAACTCATGGAGATTAGTGGAAGTGGCCAAAAATGGGATTTTGGTAAAGTGGCAGAAGGTGTTTGATGATGGTTTGGGCAAGTAGATGATTTGCATCGGCCATGAGACTCCATAGGGTGAAATGACACATATAATTAGGGCCTTCCACCAATTTGGAGCTCATTTGAAGAAAGTTGACAATGTAACTTTGGCAAACCCTAGAAATGAACAGAAATGGGTTTTCCAAGATTTAGCCATGCAAATATATTCTCCTTGATGCACCACTTGGTGTAGTGGCCTCATTTGGTCATGTGATCATGCTCACAAAAGTTGGGGTCAAGGAGAGAAAGTTTGCAATGCAAAGTTGTTCACATTTGGTTCTGGACAGGAAGGGTTTTGGGGCACTTTGATCAAAGTAACTTGTTCTCCAACTTGTGCCACTTGGTCTAGATGAATAATTAGACCATTGGTGCATGTTCACAAGGTTTGAGAACATTTGGACATGTTTGGCAATGTAAAGTTGCTCAAACTTCAAAATGGACAGAAATGGTTTTGAGGGGATTTGATGATGTTATCTTGTTCTCCAAGTCATGAGACTTGGCAAGATAATCTAATATGTCATATGTGACATGATAGAATTTTCTTGGATTTTTGGAGAATATTTCCTTTGTAAATATTTCAAAAGCTTGAAATATCCGTAAAGGGTTTTTGAGGATTTGACCAATATTCGAACATGACCATGTGTTGAAACTATTATATATGGAAAATATATGTCCACCGAGTTTCCTAATTTTTTCAAATATTTTTAAAACAATAAAATAATTTTTCCTATTAAAGACCATTTCGGCCTTAAGAAAAGCTTTTAAATAAAATAGTAAAATAACTTTCAAAATTATATTTTTGTGGTTTCGGGTCTCCTATATCTAATAGGAGTCAAATATATTTTAGACAGATTTTTACTGCCCTTAATTAAGTACTTGCAAAGCAAACCTCAATTCAGGGGTTTTGGAAAACTAATTTTAGAAAATACTTTTGGCCAAATTAATTTTACAAGAAATTATTTTGTGTCCTATACACATGGCATGATCATTGGGGAAGGTTTTTGGAGCAAGGAGATGAAGTATGTGAGTTGGAGGATTTATTTGATTTTTAGAGCATTTGCAAACAGCAGTCAAACATTCAATCAAAGCATGGACAAAACACTCAAAAGTTTTTGTCAAACCACATTTTAGCATGATTATTGACTTAAGTGTTGTGCCATGAAAATCAGGGTGTGACACAAATAATGTAATGCGAGAGATAGGGATTGTGATGGGTACTTGGTATGTTGACTTTTGCGTAAGCCTCCCCGGCAACGGCGCCAGAAATTCTTCTTGCTACGTCTCGAGCTTGCGTTGGTTTTCCCAAGAGGAGAGGATGATGCAGACAAGATGGCGTAAGTATTTCCCTCGCTTTTGAGAACCAAGGTATCAATCCATTAGGAGGTCATCGCAAGTCCTCGTGCACTGCACAACACGATAGCAACTCGCAATCAACGCTTAGGGGTTGTCAATCCCTTCACGGTCACTTACGAGTGAGATCTGATTGAGATAATATTTTTGGTATTTTTGATAGATAGATGCAAAGTAAAAGTAAAGGCAAAGTAAAAACAAAGCAAGTAAATAAAGTGATATAGATTGATATGATGAGAATAGACACGGGGGCCATAGGTTTCACTAGTGGCTTCTCTCAAAACATAAGTATTCTACGGTGGGTGAACAAATTACTATTGAGCAATTGATGAATCGAGCATAGTTATGAGTATATCTAGGCAAAGATCATGTATATAGGCATCACGTCCGTGACAAGTAGATTGAAACAATTCTGCATCTACTACTATTACTCCACTCATCGACCGCTATTCAGCATGCATCTAGAGTATTAAGTTAAAAAGCAGAGTAACGCTTTAAGTAAGATGACATGATGTAGAGGATAAATTCATGCAATATGATAAAAACCATCTTGTTATCCTCGATGGCAACAATACAATCGTGCCTTGCAACTCTTTTTGTCATTGAGTAAGGACACCGCAAGATTGAACCCAAAGCCATGCACTTCTCCCATTGCAAGAACTACCAATCTAGTTGGCCAAACCAAACGGATAATTCGAAGAGACTTGCAAAGATAACTCAATCATACATAAAAGAATTCAGAGAAGAATCAAATATTTTCCATAAATAATACTGGATCATAAACCCACAATTCATCGGTCTCAACAAACACACCGCAAAAAGAAGATTACATCAAATAGATCTCCACAATAGAGGGGGAGAACATTGTATTGAGATCCAAAAAGAGAGAAGAAGCCATCTAGCTACTAGCTATGGACCCGAAGGTCTGAAGTAAACTACTCACACTTCATCGGAGGGGCTATGGTGTTGATGTAGAAGCCCTCCGTGGTGGATGCCTCCTCCGGCAGAGCTCCGGAACAGGCCCCAAGATGGGATCTCATTGATATAGAAGGTTGCGGCGGTGGAATTAGGTTTTTGGCTGCTCGTTTGATCATACGGGGATATGTAGGTATATATATAGGAGGAAGGAGTACGTCGGTGGAGCACCGAGGGGCCCACGAGGTAGGGGGGCGCGCCCAGGGGGAGGGGCGCGCCCTCCACCCTCGTGACCGCCTCGTGGATTTCTTGACGGAGGGTCCAAGTCTCCTGGGTCTTATCTGATGAGAAAATCACGTTCCCGAAGGTTTCATTCCGTTTGGACTCCGTTTGATATTCATTTCTTGAAATCTTGAAAAAGGCAAAAAAAACAGCAATTCTGGGCTGGGCCTCCGGTTAATAGGTTAGTCCCAAAAATAATATAAAAGTGAAAAATAAAGCCAAATATAGTCCAAAACAGTAGATAAAGTAGCATGGAGCAATCAAAAATTATAGATACGTTGGAGACGTATCACACCCCCCGCACCTTCTTTCCTCTTTGAACCAAGACCTAGATTCGACTACAGATCGAAAAATATCCACATGCAGCTAGAGCAACGACAGTTTCAAATAAACTTATACCTTAGGGTCATCGGGATGTGGCAAGGTGTGCGGTGGGGGGCCGGATCTGCCCACACTATGTACGGCAGCGAGGAAGAAGGGGTCGGTGGCCCTCCCTTACAAAGCGCTGGGTGAAAGAGAACAACGCAGCCGGCAGTGGATTGCCTCCCTCCCCGAAGGCGATAGAGTTAATGGTGCACCTCCTCCCCTTCTCGGTGCGAAGGGATACGGACGCCTCCTTCACCAGCTGTGAGGGGGGAGAGAGAGACAAGAGGCCAACACAGTCTTGTTTAGATCTGGTGAAGAGAGGGTGAGAGACTGTGAATATAGCAAACCCTAGCAAATGAACACTGAGCCTCCAGCGTGTAACATATATGTATTGCGGCGAGCGTGTGGAGAGTGCAAACCCTAGCGAACAAGCGTTGAGGCTCCCGCTTATATATATACTAATGTAGTACGGACTAAGGTTCGGTGCCTTCACTGCATCTGCTTTTGTCTGTATGATAGGTGAGCCAGCCACATTTTGGGCCCACCTATCATAAACCCAAAGGCAGGTGCACTAAGTCAATGAAGTTGCGTCCATATAGTACTCTCGTGTGTATACGACTAATATATAGTGGAGTGGTTTTCTTATTCTCTCCATAACAATCGTTTTAAATTGTGTAAGTACGAAACGAAACTCTTTATTTAATGTACAGTGAAGAAAACTAGTACTACTTCTGATGAACTAATGATCCACGCCCACGTGTCCTGGTTGCACTTCCTGTCCTTCACGTGTGGTACACTACCCTACCTTAAGTGAACAACCACACATGCGCCAAATTATCGGAAATGTGTGAGAGTGTGTACAAATAAAGAATTTTAATTTCAATTATCGAAAAGGTTTGAGAGTATTACAAAGTTTGACTTCAGTAAAATCTAATATGCGGAGTAAATAAAAATGGAGGGCTACTACGTCCATCCGGGTTTTTAGTCCACACCATTTTTTAAATCAAAGTTAATAGTTGGACAAATAAAATTACAGGGGAGCTGGAGATAAAGTTGTGAGAAGGCTTAGTTATCAATACAAAACTTATGCTCTTAGTACCAACATCGATCCTTCTTCAAGGAAACATTTGGTTCATAGCCAATTGTGTGATAAAATTGCACCAACGTGAAAGACGATTGCGTCTCCAATGCAACCAAGGTGAACTGACAAAGGATATCATCTTTGTGCGTAACAAGCAAAGAGCACTGATGGAAGACAACTTGTTTTTCATTGAAAATCGATCAGCTTCACCAGCCGACGCAACCATGAGGCGCAACCGTGAGCATCGATAGGTCATCGTGATGATGCATCATCCATTTGGCATCAAGTTTGGGTGAGGCACCTATGAAGTTCGACAAATCCTCACTGTGGTCTGTTTCTTCTCGATAATCAAGCTCGAGGAAGGAAGAACCACGTGGCGAGGAGGACGATGGCGGAACAACAATGGCCATCCAATTTCGTGTAGTTCCACTAAAATTGAGGAAGACATGCCCGGGTATGGAGACACGCATCGCTGTTTCCAAAAATATAAAAAAGGGTTAGCAACGACATCTCAATTGTCAATAAGAATTAATGAAAAGTACACCAACAAACAGAAGCATCATAATTATATCTTGATGGGAACTAAACCAGGATACCCAAGAAAAAAAGCATTTCTTCATTTAACCAGTGATAGTACTACCACCATATGGACAATGACCGCACAACCACCATGTACTTTTTGTCGAAACAACATGTATACCTCCACCGAGGCATAAATCAGGACAACTTTTCGAGTGGCATTTCCTCTATAATAGTACTAGTAGGTGATGTTGGACCAGCCGACGAACCGTAGCTACTATGCATGGGGAGTTGGGGAGTAGTCGCATAGAAGAAAACCCGCACGCAGCGACCTGGGGAGCTGGACCAGTACAAGAAGTTATACCTCAGGTGGGCGAGATGTCGTTTAGGCGGGTGGGCAGGATCTGCCCACACGACGACAGCGAACAAGGGCGCGGAGGATCTTCGTCCGCGCCAGCGCCGACTTCGAGAGGACGGTGCGCATCGGCTCCCTCCCTCACCGACGGCGACAACGTCAACGCTGCACCTCCTCACCTCCCGCAACGGACGGGATTCGGCCGGATCTGCGACCACCGGTGAGGAGAGAGATAGAGTGGATACTGTCATCTTGTTTTGATATGGAGAGGGTGAGAGAGCGAGACGCGAGAAACTCTATCAAACAAGAGGCTATAATGGAGTAAAAAATCTCTCCATAGCAGTGGTTTTAAATAGAATCTGCGCATTCCCGGAAAAAAAACGAAAACTGGCGGACAATTTTTTAAGGGTCAGTCTAGGACACATATAGATGTGACATAGTTATGTCACATCTAAGTTGATGTCCACTCTGTTTGTGGTCTATTTTTTGTCCTAGTTTTTTGTTTCTTGTTGCTACATTATATACTTGTGGGAGCTTAGATGTGATATCCTTAAATAACATCTAGATGTGAATTAGACAAACTGATTTTCTAACGTGCCAAGAAAGAAAACTTCGATCAAAAACACGCCCCGCTTCGGTCGCGAGAGTCGTCGCGCACACACACATAGACATAGACATGCATATCCATGTTTACGTAAAATTCCATTTCCATCTCCATCTCCAATCATATTTGTCCAACTGGCACATTATTTACGTTGTTAATTATATACGCAACAATATTAACGTACAACATCTCTTGTTTGCGCACGTCCGGACCACTGCCACGGCCAGTCCTAACCAACCCGAACCCTCTTCATCACCCGCGTGCTTCCGCCCAAAGCAGTCGATTACGCATTCATGCCCGCCGAGCGGATCGACCTCTCACCGGGCGCCCGGCATTGAAGCGGCGCGCCGGCCGAGAGAGCATCGCCCGCGCTGCTTCCGGGTGCACGCGGCTGCTCCGCGTTCAAAGGTTGCAATAGCCAGCTACAACATGCATGTAAAAAGTTCTTGGGAGTTCGCGCTACAGCTAGCTGTCCTCCCCCAACTCGTCAATTGATACGTCTCCAACGTATCTATAATTTTTGATTATTCCATGCTATTATATTATCCCTTTTGGATGTTTATGGGCTTTATTTTACACATTTATATCATTTTTTGGGACTAACCTACTAACCGGAGGCCCATCCCATATTGCTGTTTTATTGCCTGTTTTAGTATTTCGAAGAAAAGGAATATCAAACGGAGTCCAAACGGAATGAAACCTTCGGCAACGTGTTTTTTGGAAGATTATCATCCTGGAGGCTTGGAGATCAAGTTAGAAGATCCTCGAGGAGCCTAGGAGATAGGGGGGCGCGTCCCCCTACAGGGCGCGACCCCTGTCTCGTGGGCCCGTCGAGCACCTCCCGACCGACTTCTTTTGCCAATATAAGCCTACATACCCTAAAACCATCGAATATCAAGATAGATCGGGAGTTCCGCTGCCGCAAGCCTCTGTAGCCACCAAAAACCTCTCGGGAGTCCGTTCCGGCACCCTGCCGGAGGGGGAACCCATCACCAGTGTCCATCTTCATCATGCCGGCGCTCTCCATGACGAGGAGGGAGTAGTTCACCCTCGGGGATGAGGGTATGTACCAGTAGCTATGTGTTTGATCTTTCTCTCTCTCTCTCTCGTGTTCTCTCTATGGCACGATCTTGATGTATCGCGAGCTTTGCTATTATAGTTGGATCTTATGATGTTTCTCCCCCTCTACTCTCTTGTGATGAATTGAGTTTCCCCTCTTGAAGTTATCTTATCGGATTGAGTCTTTACTTTGAGAACACTTGATGTATGTCTTGCCGTGTTTATCTGTGGTGACAATGGGATATCACGTGCCTCTTGATGTATGTTTTGGTGACCAACTTGCGGGTTCCGCCCATGAACCTATGCATAGGGGTTGGCACACATTTTCTTGACTCTCCGGTAGAAACTTTGGGGCACACTTTGAAGTACTTTGTGTTGGTTGGATGAATCTGAGATTGTGTGATGCATATCGTATAATCATGCCCACGGATACTTGAGGTGACAATGGAGTATCTATGTGACATTAGGGTTTTGGTTGATTTATGTCTTAAGGTCTTATTCTAGCACGAACTCTTTAATAGATCGATCCGAAAGAATAACTTTGAGGTGGTTTCATACCCTACCATAATCTCTATGTTTGTTCTCCGCTATTAGTGGCTTTGGAGTGACTCTTTGTTGCATGTTGAGGGATTGTTATATGATCTATCTATGTTATTATTGTTGAGAGAACTTGCACTAGTGAAAGTATGAACCCTATGCCTTGTTTCCTATCATTGCAATACCGTTTACGCTCACTTTTATCATTAGTTACCTTGCTGTTTTTATATTTTCAGATTACAAATACCTTTATCTACTATCCATATTGCACTTGTATCACCATCTCTTCGCGAACTAGTGCACCTATACAATTTTCCATTGTCTTTGGGTGTGTTGGGGACACAAGAGACTCTTTGTTATTTGGTTGCGGGGTTGTTTGAGAGAGACCATCTTCATCCTACGCCTCCCACGGATTGATAAACCTTAGGTCATCCACTTGAGGGAAATTTGCTACTGTCCTACAAAACCTATGCACTTGCAGGCCCAACAACGTCTACAAGAAGAAGGTTGTGTAGTAGACATCATCAATCTCTTCCAGTAGTGCTAGTACTCCATGGCGCGATCCATCGACAAGCAGGCGGGAAAATTATCGTATACTCGGTTTGCGGTGACTGGCATGCGGAGCGACCGTGTGGGGTTGAGCCGTGGAGGAGGGTGAGACACGAACATGAAAGACGTGATTTAAACGTTGGTTTTGCTCGATGGCACGATCCAACGAAACGAAACGTTAGTTTCTCTCCGTTTCCATTTTTCTCCAGAAAAACGGAACTTTCCACTCCATTTTCATTCCTATTCCAAGGTTGCCCCATTATAACATTCCATCAAATACAAAGGAAAACTAACACGCATACTGATGCTTCTCAATGATTCACAGATCATAGCCAATATTTACTTCACAACTAAAGAAAAAGTTGTGAGGCGTGTCTGAAAGAAAAACTACTTGATGGGGTCACTACGACTTAATCCCTAAACCCTAAACATGATTTAATTCCCTGGCCAGGTAGAACCTGTCGAAGGAAAGATGGCTATCACCCTCAGATTATACGATGCTTTTGTGCAGTTCCACTAAAATCGACCTGAGCATCCCTGATGGCAAAGATATTGAAGAAGTGTGACTAGAATAATAGTACTGGCACTAGTTCATTTGACATAAACTCATCACAACTAGAAGCCGATAGAAGTACAGAAAGATCGACATGGAGATGGAGCTACGGAAGTGGAGCAAGCCGGATCCAAAAGGAAGATGGACTACTTGGGACGTCGGGCTGTAGCTAGAAGGGCGGTTGGGACGCGGCATCGGCCCATACTGCGGTGACCCCCGATTGGGACGCACCAATTGTGGGTTTTCTCCCTCGCCGATGTCGACCGCGTCTACGCAGAACATTGTTCCGTCCCCCAGCTGCGGGATCAGGCCCGTCGTTCTATGCTTGTGAAGAGAGCAACCTTAGCAAGCAGGCTTGTAGCTTAGGCTCCTGCTAGTGTATATATAGTGGTTTTATTTTTTTCTCCATATAAACCATTTTATATTGCGTACGTGTCATTCAAGAGTGAAATGATGGTTGCTTCTTCCGACTAACTTACTGTGTGATTTGACTGCTCCTTAGTGGCCCCTACGTACTCCCCTATGTGTATGCAGCAGATCCACACGTACACATGAGCATAAAAATGCATGCGACGCCCTAATGCATGCATGTCCGAGCACACGACGGAACACACACGGTCACGCTAAGTGCTCAACCTACACGTGCATGCACACACATACTCAGTCAGGGTGAGCTAGTGACCGTATAAGAGCATCTCCAATAGCTTGTCTATATGGATGCCTATACTTGTCTTTCACGACGTGAGCCCAAAACAGGCATCCAACAGCTTGTCTATATGGTCATCCAAATATACACATCCTCTATATCGACCTCGACAATGTCCATGTTTGGACAATGTGAAGGCGTTGTCTAAACTCAGCTGCAGTCATGATTTCTTCCTATCCCCATTGACGGCCTACCTGTCATGGTCCTTGTATATAGACATTCTAATGCAAAACTGGACGTGTATATGAGGGAATCTTTTTAGACCATTGTCTATCTGAATATATAGACATCCAAATATACACATGCTATTGGAGATGCTCTAAACATCGGAAAATATATATATTGAGTGCAATGAGAGTATTATTACAAATATACAGTGACAGACAGTGTATTTATCTCGTTTGAAATTAAGCCATATTAACCGGAGAGGAGGCAGTATGGACTAGCATTACTTTGCTGTGTCCCGTCAACTTGCCGAACGAGGAGAAGGTTCAGGACGGGAGAAGTTTGCACACGGTGGCTCGCGGGACAAGGAGAAACTTTTGACTAATGCAAGCTCTCTCTCGCTCAGGCGGTGGACGTGCAACAGTTAATTCGGTGTCAGATTGCCAGAAGCATACACTATACTACTAGTGCTACTATTGTTCGACTTCCCGAATAGGCGAACAACCAAGCGCAAAGTTTACTAGTACTAGTACTAGTACTATAGTCTATAAAGGTACGTATTATACTAGTACTAGGAACCGGATGGAGGAGCGTCTGCACTCTTATTATAATTTTAAAATGTGATAAAGCAATCTTTAACACATTTGGTTCTCTTCGAGGGTTCTCGCATGTGATAATGGAAGTTGATTGCATGGAACACTCGCCACAATTCTCGCTTAATTCTGGCTCATATCCTGTTAAAAATAGTAGCGCTCGGTAATATTTCCTCTTTTTTTTGTTATTTAGCATGTAAACAGCTCAGCAAACCTTGCGGCACATCTTCGTGCAAACCGTGCTTGCTGCACTTTGAATGTGGCCGAGAGCTGGCCTAATGAAACACCTCGCTTCCTACTTCTTTTTTTGCGGGGTACCTCGCTTCCTAGTGACCAGTGTCTTGGCTGATCGTCCTAAGAATGCTTATATATGAATAAAGCTCTCTCATTTACCCGCAAAAAAGATTAAGCCATATTAACCGGAAAGGAGGGAGTATGGACAAGCACTACTTTTGGTGTGTCCAATCAACTTCATGAGAATGAGGAGAAGCTTGCGGGACAAGGTGAAGCTCGCTTCGCCTTTTGACTAATGCAACCTACCCTCGGTGGACATGCATCATCCATTCATTGTCAGTTATCGAGGCATACATGTAGTACCCAACATGCGGAGTACCATCATTGTTCGACTTCACGAAGAGGCGAAGAGCCAAGCGCAGTAGTACGAGTAGTAGTACTACTAGACCGCATGGTGGAGCGTCTGTACTCTTATTTTTTTATCTCTGATAAAGTACACGTTTATTTCAGAGAAGGGCGGAAAACGGCAGCCCAACATGTAATGAATGATATCGATCAACCAACCATGCTCGAATATATATTGGCCTCCATGCGAGCCCGTCTGTGTGTTCTTGCTCCTCATCTCTCTCAAGGAACGGCGGGTTGGCTCTTTGCCATCAATTGAGATCGGTTTTCTCACACTCCTGTCCCACATGTCAGTGATATGCCAAGAGGAGGTGTGTTGACTGACTGGTCATACACGTACTTGGTTTTTCACCTTCATACTACTCCTCCCTCCGTCAAAGTTTACAGGGTGCGCTTCATTATGATGCATTTCTCTCAATGCATTTCCACCACCAGGGAGACTTTAGACGCGTTTGGTTTAATGCTCAATTAATTAGGGTGTGGTAACCGCAATCAAGTCCACAATCTTCTCTCCATGTACTCTGTACTACTACGGAGTGGAGTAAGTGGATGCATGTGTGTACCCGGGGTGGAAGCACTGCATGCATGTGTGTACGCATTATTCCCTCTAGTAATAGACGCCGTGCTATAACTACCAATGCTATTTTTCAGGCCGATCGCTAGCCGCCTTGGTCCCATAGATTTTTTTTCTGAAGCGCGTTGTATAAACAGTGACGGATGGAGTAGTTTGAGCGGATTCAAAGAAGAGTGTATTGATGGTTGCTTCTTCAGAGAAACTTACAGTGGGAAAGGTGGGGCTTACGATTTGACTGCTCATTACTCACTATTAATGCGGTGCAACGACCGGGCTGAGTCTCCCATGCGGTTGTGCACTACCCCCTTGGTTCTTAAATATACTCCAGAGTATATTTGTGTTTCTAGATATTTCAACGAGTGACTACTCAAATATTTGTCTTTTTAGAGATTTCAAATGGACTGGCACATACGGATGTACATATTTTAGAGTGTAGATTCACTCATTTGGCTCCGTATGTAGTCACTTGTTGAAATCTCTAGAAAGACGAATAGAATATTTAGGACGGAGGGAGTACACATACGAAGCAAAATGAGCAAATCTACACTCTAAAATATGCCCATTTCAAATTTGTAAAAATACAAATATTTAGGAATGAAGGAGTATAATTTTGTGAATGGCACATGGACCCGGATGATGAAGAGGCTTCTGGCAATGCTATCAAGCTTCCATCATTTGTTTTACATAATTGACGTACTATACAAATAATTTTCCAGCGACATGAAATTGTACAATGGTGTGAGCTTTTAGCTTTTGTTTCGCGTGTCTTGCCGTCGATGCTCTTTCGGAAACAATAAAACACTAACTTCCTTGCTAATGCATGTCAATTATTAGCAGATCAGAGCTAATAATTACATCTGGCGAAAGACGAGTTGTGAGAAGGTGTTAAATTAAAATTGATCCATGCTTTCATTGGCGGCAACGTCCCCCCAGCTCTGTCTAAATCAACATGGCATGTTGGGAAAAAAGTAGCTGTCTGGAGCATGCAACATTCCGATCATTTTGTGTGGTTCCACTAAAATAGAGCTGAGCGTCCCTGTTCCAAAGATATTAAGTGTGATTACGATAATAGAGGACTGCTGATGAAACAATAAACACACAAATAGAAGCCGGTCACCTTTGCAGTCTTTCTTAAGACTAACTAGTTGGAGAAGATTAGGCTCGGAGTTGGATGAGGAGGATAGAGCAAAACCAATCTCCCTTTGTGCAGTTACACTGAAATGTAGAGACGTTGCCCGTGTGACATTTTATTACAATTGCACAAAACACTCTTAAGAAAAAAGTTATTTGTGCAGTTCACCAAAAGGTCGCAATAGCAACGAGGTGAAATGGATAGCCCCATTTGCAAAAAAGGTGGAAAGGAAACAATTACTGGCCAATAACAGTTGATGACACATGCGACGACAAAAAAGAAGCATATTCCTTTCCCTAAGGGAAGATAACAACACGGTTGTGTTTGTCTAAAACAGTGTGAGGACGAGAATGCAATATGGAAAGTACGCTGGACGAGCTACGTTTTGGGCAAAGAACTATGGAAGATCCACATGCAGCGGCGTGGGAAGGCAGGCGGTGGAGCAAGGCGGAGGATACACGGAGGTCGTCGGGATGTAACTAGGTGGCGGCGCGGCGGAATCTTCGAGCAGGTGGCATAGGCCCTGCCGCGCCGGAGCTTGGTCAGAGAGAACAACGTGTACCGCAGATTGGGACGTGCTGCCTCAGCGCTGTTGAACGGAGAAACGATGCACTTCCTCCCTTTCCCTCGGCGGACGGGATGCAGCCGGATCAGTGATCAACGGTGAGAGAGAGAGGCCACCGCACTCCCTTTCCCCCGGCGGACGAGATGCGGCCAGATGAGTGACCAATGGTGAGAGAGAGAGAGGCCACCGCAGCCTTTTGTGAGATACTCTGAAGAGCGACAAACCAG
Source organism: Aegilops speltoides (assembly GCA_021437245.1). Classification (NCBI taxonomy): domain Eukaryota; kingdom Viridiplantae; phylum Streptophyta; class Magnoliopsida; order Poales; family Poaceae; genus Aegilops; species Aegilops speltoides. Next base: position 277,775,223 of record CM038147.1, on the reverse strand, counting down.
GCACGCAAGGCTCCATTGTATATAGTGAGCGGACTGCCTTTTTCTCCACAAAAATCGTTTTATATTCTGCGTACGTGCCATTGAGCGCTATAACTTTATTTAAAAATAACGTGGCAACGCGTCAAGTCGAACTTTGTTTCGTGCAGGCGTGGTACACGACCTCCCTAGGTAAACAACTGCTACAGGTGTTCAAATTAGCACGTGGGCTGCCCTTTCGTAAAGAAATGAGCTCCACCGTGTACCCGCGCGGGTGTGGCTGGGCACGAAGCGTGAGTACGTGCACGTTGCACCTATTCTCTTCTTGTATACGTACATCACCTACGTGGGGTTGTGTGAGAGAGATACAAACCTAGAGAGATATAGTGTGTGGGTTCTTGAGAGTTTTTTTTTTGGGGGGGGGGGTCAATCAAAAAATGTAACATATGCAATGTGTGTGAAATAGAGTCCTGGATATAACATGTATATAGAAGGGGCGATCCACGAGAAGAGAGTGGAGGTATCATCGGCTTAAGGTGTCCATAGAATCGAAAAGAGGGATGATGTGCATGTGTGCGCGCGCGATCGATAAAGAGTGCCATCAAATTTGTGTGTGCCCACGTCAAAGATATAGAGTGGCTGGCCCTCTTTGGAGCGTGAGAGGGACATGTGCGGTTTGTGTACGTGGCATGGATACCTACCTGCAGCTTCGACTATTGGTGTGTGGTGGGGAAGAGGAGGCCCAATTAACTATAGAGGTACAATGGCTGGTATATGTGTGGAGGAGGAGAGAGGCCTACCTCATGTATTAAGGAGATCAATCGCCTCATGTATTAAAGGAGATCGATCGGCATCCATGCATATGTGCGGGAGAGGAATTAGGTTGGGAGAGAGCAGAGCTAGAGTGTTGGAGGGGTGGTAGTGGAGTTGCTTCTAACAAATGGTGGGATAGGCTTGCTAGACAAGCGGAGGCACACCATAATACCAATAAGAGAGGAGATGGCTGCTTGTTGTGCATGCGTGCGTGTGAGAGGCGGGTTAGGAGGCATGCACGAATGATGAGGGGGATGATGTGGCTGTGGTAGCGGACATAACTACATAGGAAGATCAATCGCCCTTTGTTAGAAAGGAGAGACATAACTTGTGAGGTACATCGATCGATGGGGGGTAGTTAAAGTCGATCTAGGTATATGTTGGGAGATCGATTGGTATACATGCATGTGTGTGTTAGAAGCAAATTAGGCACGAGGAGAAGGATAGAGAGAGAGGGATGCATGTAGGAGGTGGTGCAGAGGCATACTATATCGGCGGGGAGGAGTGTCTTGATGCGAGAACGATGAAAAGAGTGGTGGTAGGGAGGCATGGACAGTGACAAGAGAAGAGGGGAAGCTTGTGTTTGTGCTAGGCACACTTGGCTAGAGAGGCATATCGATCGATGTGTGCCGTAAAGAAGGAGCTGGGGGGCCTACACACACCGTGGGTGAACGACCTAAAGTGAAAAGACGAATTTGCGTGATGGAGCTAGAGAATGCTGAGGGAGGGTGAGAGGGATGCGGGCGTGTGCATGCATAAGAGAAAGTTAGCGCTAGCTACAAAGATAAGAGCGTTGTGTGGGTGTAAAAAACGAATAGAGATCATATATACTTCATTATAAAAAGCGAATTCCTATATTTGAAGAATCTATCATAGTGTTTTAAACCAACGCATGTGTGAATATATATAACGGTGATACACATGGTGTGTTTATGAACATGTTATACTACATTTAATATATTTTATCTCTACTCTTATAAAAAAACGGAGTTGTTGATGATGGTGTGCTTGCAATCCTCCATTATAGGTCGTCCGATTTATATCTGGCGGATAGCAAGGAAACTATGATGGTTGAAGTTGGCAACAATCATGATTGTAGATTCTTATTGAAATAGAGAAACGAATTCAAATTTAGTTCGAATTGCAGCGGTAGTATAGACATTTGGAATGCAGTAAAATGTTGGTATGAGTAGGTTACATGCATTATACAGCAAGCGAAAAAATTAATCAGACATAACATGGATTCATACTCCCTCCTTCCATCTATATAGGGCGTAATGAGATTTTTAAGACCGCCTTTGACTATTGACAAGATTAATAGTACATGACATGCACAATGTGAAAATTATATCATTGAAAGAACCTTTCACAGACGAAGTTAACGGTGTGCTTTGTGTAAGTTGCATGTCATATATCATTGCTCTAATATTTGGGCGAAGTTAGCATCAAAAAATGCATTAGGCCCTATATAGATGGAAGGAGGGAGTAGCTTTGAATAGAATTTGTATAGTAAAACGGGGCAAGACTCTCTCTTTGTGTGGTGTGAATAGTTTTATTTTTTCGTTTTCTTTTTGGTTGAGGGAAGTGCGAATTGATTTGGTACGTACAAGTACAATATTACTACACGTTAGGCTTGTCCCCAAAATTCAACCCGCATCTTGTTATATCCCGAAATTTCAGATATCGTGCTCCCAAAACTGGCGCCTTCACAACCCGCGCCTTGCTATCCCGAAATTACAACGTGCACGAAAACTCCCTCCAGCTGCCAAATCCCGACCGCATAAAATCCCCTTCTAACCACGAGCGAAAGGGCCGCTAGTTCAAATTGGTGGGGGGTACTTTTGCAACACACCCTACATTTTGGACAAGCGCGTCCCTAAGTCATGTTTAACCCCCTCCCATCGCCCCCTTTTCGCCATTCGAAATCCTAGGCCGCCATAACCTCTCCGCTCCAGCCGCGAAACCCCACCCTCCTCCGTCCGCCACGTGACCGCTGCCCAGCCGGAGCCTCTTCCCCAATGACTTCGTCCACCGCAACGGCTCGACGTCCCTCATCCACCTCCCCGGATGAGGATCCATCGTCCATCTCGCCGTCCCGCCGGTTCAGCCACCCCATCCTCCACTTCCAAGGAGCTGCTCCGATGATCGCCTCGTCTATCGCGACTGCTCCATCCCCACAGCGCCACCTTAACCTGCTCCACCGGAACCGCAGCATCCTCACCGACTCCTCGGATGAAGCCGAGGCCTACTCGGCGCCACCAAAGAGGTTGTACACTCATGGCATCGCACCTTCTCCTTAACTCGACCTCCCGGTGCCGACGGTGCTCCATCCCGCACCCCCATGGAGCGGTACCTTGAAGCCGGCTCCGCGGGCGACATCTCCACGGCGGCTCTCCCCCAATGTGAGGCCCCTTGGCGGCGGCGGCCTACCAGCCGGATCTGCTGCTGCTTTGCTCGGCTCACTTCCTTCCTTCGCCTTCTTCTTTTGCTCTCGGCTCTCGCTCGATCGCTTTCGCTTCGCTTCGCCCATTCTGCCTCTTGCTCCCCCTCGCTCGTGTTCTTTGCTCTGCTCTGATTAAGCCACACTTGATCAACTGAATCGACTTTTGGGTCGATCGATTTTCAGGGGTTGGGGGCTCACGGAGTTAAGGAAGAACCACCCGGCGAGGGATGGGGCTCGCCGAGAGTACCCCATTATCTATCTTAGGGTTGAGGTGGGGCGGGGGCCTAGAGGGCTGGCAGGCGGCGGTGGCGAGTTGTTTCGAGGCGGCGAGTGGCCTGGGGCAGCGGTTCTGCCGGTGGTGGTGGCGGCTCGAGGTGTGCAGTTGAAGATGAACTGAGCCCTCCTAAACTACATGTCAAGTGCCTCTCTGCTACCATTGTGTTCGGTTTAATGGTAACATTGATTCCTGATGAAATTTCAGTTTGACGATTAAGTTTAGAATCAGCAGTTTTTACCTCATCTGTCGTAGTCGGTGGTTTTTGGTGATGTTAATTTTACATCCATTTTACATCATCTATTGGAGATGCTATTAGAATTCCACTTGAGATTGACGATGTACATCTTGTCTTTGCTTGACCTTGGCGTCTTCTGACTCACGGAGCTGCTCCAACGACGAACGATCCATCACAACAAGCGATGCCACAGGCGCCGTCTCTGATTCCTCGAGATCTTCCTCCACACCTCGACAGCCACCTCTACCTCAAGCGCTTGACAACCAACCCAATGATGCCGAGGTCGACACGGCTACGGCAAAGAGGTTGTACACTTGTTGCATCACTTATTACTATACATTCACGTCGATCCATTAGGGCTATTTTGGTTCAACGGAAAAACGTCGATCTACTGGTTGTTGCCATCACTCTAAATTTCTGCATGCTCTCCTTACATAATCTCACCATTTTTTTATATGCATATGGGATATTGTACAGATCATCTTGAACATGTAGAAAAAAGAGAAGAGTTTTGCTTGTGGCAATACAATGTCATGCATACATTGCTCCATGGTGGGTTCAATGGCAAACCCTCCCACCCTCTCCAGTTGTAATCGAGAGGAAGATATCTGTTACGAGGCGATTCAGGATGCGTGACCACTCCTATTTACCCCCAAGGTGTTTGCTCTACCTTGGCATGATGATATTAGTCATATCATGCATATGTTGCCTTCTGCAGTGCCTACTTTTGACATCATATATGTCATCCGCTTGGTTTAGACATGTTACGTAATGCCACCTATTTAGTTTCTATATCATATATGGGAATTATGCAGTCTCATGTCTTTTAGCCAGTCATAATATATGTGAAATGTGCAATGCCATCCTGCTTAACCAGGCATCATATATTTGAATGATATCTTGCCCATCCTTTTCTTCATTACATTTCCATTTGTCGACAATGTTTGTACATTAAACTACTCTTCCTGTGAATCGTCCATTTGGGTGGGAGATGGAAAAATCTGGAGTGAAAACAAGGCCTTCAGAGCAGACAGTGCTACTTGTCGAAGCAGATCTCTTGTTGGGTCCCAATAGCTCCTCAGAGATGGATTCAGAGAAAGATGACCAGTCCTATTCCCCCACTAAGGTGTATGCTCTAACTTGGCATGGTTATACTGCTCATATCATGCATACGGTGTCTTGCATTGCATAGTATAGACATCATATACACAATATTCAACACCATGTTCTTAGTTCAGACATCATATCGAATGCCCTCTGTAGCATATAAATCACATATGTGAATAAAATGATGCGATCCTGATTACTTAGATAACATGTAGGTGAATTATGTCATGCGATCCTGTTTAGTTATTCATCATATCTTTGAATTATGTTATGCTATGCTATCCAGTTTAGATAGACATCATATATGTGAAATTATGTCATGCTATCCGTTTTAGTTAAACAATATACATGTCAACTATTTCATGCCCTCTTTTTCCACACTATCTATTGCATCATCTCTCATACAATGTCTGTACATTCAACTATGTTTCTGTTTATCAGCCATTTGAATTGGGCGGGTGATTCCAGATATCTAGCGGAATAAAAACACGGTCTTCAAATAAAGCAGTGCTACCTCTTGGTGGAGATAGCACCCGGTTATACATGCACAAGAACCAGCCCTACCACACATAACCCAAACTCTCGAGTGGATTGTACCCTCTTTGCGATGGACAGAGAACCAGCTTCACCCAATCTAACCCCAACCCCAGCCGATAGTAACCCAGTTCTGTTGACACGACACCATGTCCACCACAGAGCTCCCAAACAAGAAGCGATTAGTAAGGCAACTCCGGTGCCCAAAGGGCGATACTATCACGGCGAACCCCAACTCCACGGTTTATGCGCCTATTCACGTGGAGGAAGCACAACCAGCCGATCGTAGTTTAGCATCTATCGCATTTGATGTTGTTAAATCGTATATGCGTATCTTCCCATCTTGGAAATATTATACTGAAGATGAAGGAAAATGCCAGTTGCAGGTGTTTGTCTAGGAGTTATGTGTAAGTAATGTTATTCATGGCAATTACTTTGCTTCGTCCCATACATCATATCTCCATGATGGTTATAATACAGCAAATTTTCCCATTTTTCTCTATAGAGAAGGACCGATTTGGAAACTCAGGATGAGGTAACATGTGCTAATACCTCTGCTATCTTCAAGAATGCTTGGTGGCAGTATCGGAATTACCTAAAGAAAACGTACTTCACCGGCAAAGAAACTCATCAAATTCCCTTACGTTCTCCTAAGACACATTTACTGGACGATGACTGGGAATACCTTGTTCTGTAATGGTCCCAAACCAAGAATGTGGTAAGGTCTATGAGCTCATTTTCTATTTTTAAGTATTTTATTCTTGCATATTACTGTACTCTGTTCATGTAGAACAAGTGCCTAAACCTGAAGAAGAACTATTCTAATTTAAGATTCCATTGCTATCATAGTTCAAAAAAGCGCTAGGCGTTAATTGTGCGTTTTGCCACCGCCTTGCGCTTTACTGACCAAAGCGCATGCTTATGCGCAGTTATGCATAATGCGTTTTGCCAACGCTTAGAGCCTAGGCGCGCTTAAGCGCTTGCTTAGGCGCGCCTTTTTTAACTATGATTGCTTTGCTCTTGTATCACTGTATTTACTCATACAAACTTATTTTTAAATTGAAGGATCCAATCGAAACTCCAATGGCACAGCAGGTATGTTCACACATGTTTCTTTAACAGGTTTGCTCTTATCAATAGCTCTGTTGATTTCATTTTCAATTGTGTATCTGATTGACTTTCATATCATGCACATTACTAGCATCACATCAGAGCCAATAGTGTTGTTGTACATATAGACCCGTGGTACCCATCTGAAATCTTGCTATGCCGTGTAGTTTCCCACGCTTTGTATTCTTTCACTGCTGCTTTGTCTTGAACTGATATGATTTGAACCGTGTCTCTTTTTTGATTTGGTAAGACAATGCAGTGACCATATGACACAGATATATGTTTGTTTGATGCTTTTATTATGTACTAGTACTTGGCAATAGAAGACTTGGTAGTTTAATCCTGTCCACCTTACTAATGAACTGGTTCACCGAAATGAGTTTCATATACTAGTACATGCTAAACTTGTTATGTATGCCTTGTTTCTTCTTTTAGAATCTTGTGAGAATATTGGGGAAGAGTGCCTTATTAAGCAATGGTAAAGGAAGTAATGCGAGATAAGGTTTAGGATAGTGACACATCCTTGTTGGTCTCCAACAAAGCTGATAAAACAACTAAGGAAGACTATCTTGAAGACAATGAGACAACCCCAAAGTCTGTCTTGGTTTAGTGTTAGAGTTCTTGGCCACTACCGCTTGCACATGCTATTCAAACTCACTGTCTGAATCAGTTCGGTTTCTTGAGTCTCAACTACAATTTGAAAGACATCGATCAACTGTGCTGCGACAAGAAGAGGAAGGATTGCGAAAGTCCCTGGAGCATTGGATGCATACTTTACGGTGCAACGACAAGCGTTGGAGGATTTTAGCGCCAAGCAGGACAAAGCTAATCAGCTTGCTAAGCTTATTGCCCGGCATGGTGGATACCGGGATAACGTTTCTTGAGCTCTTGTGAAGTTGTTTGATTATGCTCTTGTTTTCTGCCGCGTTTATTTGCCTTGGTGGCCAATTTTGACGGCCAATGTATGTAATATCTTTGCTTTGTTCCCTATATTTGCACTGGTGGCGAACTTTGATGCCCAGTGGATGTAATATGTGTAATAGCGGTAATAGGCTAGCGTTAACTGCTTGCTTATTTATTTCCTTATTGTCTTGTTTAGTTGTTTGCTCGTAGTCAATGCAGTTCTTTTTCTGTGTTTTTCTAGTGGCCACAATAGCCTATTTTTGGTAACTAGGCCAAAATAATCATGGCATCACACGGACTGTTATAACCATGGGCCTCCTGCAGGCCGTATGATCCATGGGCCTTCGTCCGGCCGTACGACCCATTGGCCTTCTATACGGGCCGTAGGATCCATCGACCTTCTATATGGGCCTTAGGGTCCATGGGCCTTCTACGGGCCGTATGATCCATGGGCCTTCTACGGGCCGTACTATCCATGGGCCTCATACGGGCCGTAGGATCCATGTGCCTTCTACGGGGTGTATCATCATTTCGCCAATCATGGGTCATACTATTCGTGGACCATAACGGGCCGTTAATAGGCTGTATTTGATAACTCTATGAAAACAGCCCAACGGGGTTTTTTGACATGAAAACCGCCCAACGTATTAACGGTCATAAATGGGCCAAGCGGAACGAACGGGCTGAATTTGGCCCTAAGCGAAAAATAGCGATGTGGCCGTATGTAACGAATCTTGCAAATGAGCCCAGAATCAATGGGCCTGAGAAAGCTGAAATATTACTTGGGCTGAAGCGACCCAATGGAATAACGGGCGTTAATGGGTATAAAGTGATACCTTTGTTCATTACGGGCGATTTCACCACGAGTACATTAATGGGACAAGAGTTACAAAGGTCCTCATATGGGCCGAAAGAAGTCATGGGACACACATGGGCGAGAAGTTAAAACGGGCTGAATCATATTGGACGGCCCAGATGATGCTACTGGGCCTAATTCGGATAGGGCGTAATGGGCCCTGGGTTAGAGCGCTGTAAATGGGCTATGTGCGAACATGTCGTTAACAGGCTTTCCGTGGGCCGGGCCGCCACCTTTTGACCAAGTCAAACGGGCTGGCCTTTTCACAGGAATGGGCCTCTGTTGGGCCGTGCCACATGTCGCCGTATAATTGGCAACTTCGGTCCAATGAACGGATGACATCTGTCCGAATGGTGAGCCGACACGTGTTTCCTCCAGCCAATGATGATTTTACACGTGGAAAATCCCCATTGGTTGGGGCTGTTAACGGGTTATCGGATCCAAAACCCGACCCGGTAGCTTAACGGCGTTCCATTACGGTGGATGCCACGTGTCGGTCACCCTTGATGAAAGCACTTCTATGACGCGCGATTTATCGTCATGGAAGTGGACACTTCCGTGATGATAATTTTGGTAATGTCATGGAACACTTCTACGATAGCACAGGTATGACTATCTTGATTACATCATAAATTTGTCATGGATGTACATGCATGACAAAAAACGTGACCTCTTGTGACAAACACGTATCATCACGGAAGTGTATTTTTTGTAGTGCCTTTGGAGAACGCCGAGATGATGGCCTCCTCGGTCACCTTGAAATCTTGGCGAATTGTTGCTGAAGCCTTGGATGTACTACGGTGTCTCTCTAGGCTGCCGCTTGATGTAGCACAGTCACCCACGCAGTCGGAGGGCGGTCGCGAGTGCCACAGGGTTAGCGATGAAATGGCTGCGCATCTCGTCCCAAGAGGAGATCGGCGGGAGGCGAGTTCGAGAGCAGTGCGGGCACCATCCTTGGCGCCATGGGAAACCGATTCGCGATGACCTTTTCGTCTCTGTTGGCCACCTCGGCGCCCAGCTTCGTGAGCTGCGGGAACTCAGCGAAGTCGGCGGTGCCGTCGTAACGAGGCGGCAGATCCGGCTTGAACTTGCGGCCAGCGACAACTGCGTGGCTTCGGTGGTGAAAACACGGCAACTGCGGTTGCCACGAGCTTTGCGGGCGCCAGGGCTTGCTCTTGATGGTTCCCTCGTGCCGCCGCCAGGGGCAGCACGGGGGCTTGATGTGCTGGTGCAGGGATGCGGTCTTGACATGCAGGAGCGGGGAGCGCGTGTGCGCCTTCTTGAGGCCGAGGGATTTCTTGGCAGCTTCTTTCTTGCCACGCGGGCGCTGGACGCGGTGGGTCATGTCCAGGGGCCGCGCGCCTTGGAGCCAGGGCGCCTTCTTGGGGAGGAGGTGGCGGAGGCGCTCCCTGAGCCGCATTGCCAATGCAGGACAGAGGGCGAGGCAGCAAGAGGGACATCACAGGAGAGCCCCCCGCAGCGCTCGAGCTCGGTGATGCGAGCGAGCCACTCCTCGTAGAGGTCATCAACGAGGCGGTAGTACAGGACCTCACGTGCCAGGAGCAACGCGGCCTACGCGTCCGTGGGAGCGCGATGAGCGTGAGATGACGAACCAGCTGGAGTGAGCGACGGAGTGGCGGTGCGGCCTTCCCGCCGCACCGAGGGGTGCAACGAAGATGCTTGCTTCTCGTTCCCCGTCGGGCTGGTGGTGGCGTTGGCGGCAGGAGACGGAGAACGACGAGGAGGCCCACCGACGGGAGCCGTTTGGGCGACGCGGGCGGCGAGAGTAGCCCGACGCTCAGCGCGATCTCGGCGAGCGTCTGCCATGGATGCGACGAAGCGACGGAACACAGAACAGCGGAAAGAGGATTTTGGCGCACCCCTACCTGGCATGCCAAATGTCGGATATCGGGTTCCGGCAAAACTCTTAAGGTTCGAACTCTGGGGTGCGCACGAAGATCTTCTCCCTACCGATTCACGCCCCAAAACCTCGCCGCGAATCTAAGCTAGCACCATGAACAACACAAGAGATACAAGATTTATCTGAGGTTAAGACCACCGTTATGGTGTAATACCCTACTCCTGTATGCGGTGTGGTGGATTGCCTCTTGGGCTGATCATGAATAATCTGAGAGGAAGAACAGCCTCATGAGAGGTGTTCTTGTGGTGAATGCGCTTGGAGAGGAATTTCTCCGTCTCTGTTGGCTCTAGGTGAGAACTCGATGATCTCCTACTGCGGTGGCTATCTCTATTTATAGAGGCCCTGGTCCTCTTCCCAAATATTGAGCGGGAAGGAAGCCAACAATGGCCATTTTGAAGGGGACGGCTAGTACATGCTATCCTGACTAAAGGTGGTCTTCAACTGCCAAAGGCACTGGCGATGACGCCGTCTTGGGCTCCACGGTGACCTTCGTCTTGCTGTCCTGCTGGTCTTGGTCTCGTTGCACCGATATGGAAACCTTTTTTTGAAGCCTCGGTACTCCGCGCCTGCGCTTGCCCCCTTCGCACCAAAGAGGAAACAAGGACACTGCGCAGGATGGCGCCCGCCTGGTCTTGATCATCATGGCTTGCGTCATGTGCTCCTCGCGAGGTACCCCTTGCCTTGATCTCTCCGCCTCCTTGCGAGCCTACCTGCTGAGGCCACCCCTGAGGAGGCCTTGTGCCGTACGCCCCACGAGGCTTGGCCCCTCAGCCAATAATTGCGACTTAATGGCCCGCCGTGGTTTGTATGTTATGTCGAACGGAAGGAGCTTGATGGCCCATTTAGCAATCCGTCCCGTGGCATCGCAGTTGTTTATTATGTCGTTGAGTGGTACTTCGGAGGCCACTGTAATCGAACACTCTTGAAAGTAGTGTCGTAGCTTCCGGGATGCCATGAAGACCGCGTACTCTATCTTTTGACACTGCGGGTATCGGGATTTGCATGGAGTGAGGACAGTGGACACATAATATACCGGCTTTTGGAGCGGGAATTTGTATATGTCTGCTTCTCGTTTGACTACGAGCACTGCGTTTACAACTTGATGTGTTGCGAGTATGTACAGTAGCATAGGTTTGCCAATATTTGGCGCTATCAGGACTGGATTACTGGCCAATAGGGTCTTTATTTCATCCAGTCCGGCTGCGGTTGCATCCGTCCACACGAAGTGTTCGGTGCGTTGAAGAAGGCGGTAAAAAGGTAGCGCCTTTTCTCCTAATCGAGAGATAAAGCGGCTTAAGGCAGCCACGCATCCAGCTAGTTTCGGGATATGCTTGAGGTCTGTTGGGATAGCCGGATTTGCTTCGATTCCTCTATTGGGAACGATGAAGCCGAGCAACTTCCCGGAGAGTACCCCAAAAACACATTCTTCCGGGTTTAGCTTGATGTCGTATGTTCGGAGGTTGTCGAACGGAAGTCTCAAGTCATCTATTAAGGTTTCGACGTGTATTGTTTTTATGACCACGTCGTCCACATATGCCTCCACTGTTTTGCCGATTTGCTTCTCCAGGCATGTTTGAATCATGCGTTGATAGGTTGCGCCATCATTTTTAAGCCCGAAAGGCATAGTGTTGAAGCAGAAGGGACCATATGGGCGTTATGAAGGCTGTTGTGGCTTGGTCGGACTCTGCCATCTTTATTTGATGGTATCCGGAGTATGCGTCGAGGAAACATAGTGAGTCGTGTCCTGCGGTGGCATCAACGATTTGGTCGATGCGAGGGAGGGGGAAGGTATCCTTGGGGCAAGCCTTGTTGAGGTCTTTGAAATCGACGCATAGGCGCCAGGATTTGTCCTTCTTTGGTACCATTACCAGATTTGAAAGCCAATCCGGATGCTTGATATCTCTGATGAATCCGGCCTCAAGTAGCTTGGCTAGCTCTTCTCCCATGGCTTGCCATTTAAGCTCTGAGAAGCGCCTAAGAGTCTGTTTGACTGGCCTATATCCTTTTAGTATATTGAGGCTGTGTTCGGCCAGCCTGCGTGGGATGCCCGGCATGTCTGAAGGATGCCAGGCGAAAATGTCCCAATTCTCGCGTAGGAAGTCTCGTAGTGCGGCATCCATTGTGGGGCTCAACTATGTCCCGATGGAACCTGTCTTTGTGGGGTCCATTGGATGGACCTGGAATTTGACTGTCTTGTCTGCGGGTATAAACGAGGTGGACTTGGGTCGTTTGTCGAGTATCACGTTGCCCCTGTCCACCGTGGCGCGCAGCGTTGTTAGTTCTTCGGCCGCTAGGGCTTCAGATAGTGCTTCCAGGGCTAGTGCTGCAGTTTTATTTTCGACGCGGAGTGTGATGTCCGGATCACTAGCTAGAGTGATGATTCCATTGGGTCCGGGAATTTTAAGCTTCATATACCTGTAATGGGGTATAGCTTGAAAGCTCGTGAATGTGTCCCGCCCTAAAAGGGCGTCGTATCCACTTTGAATGGATCCACTTGGAATGTGATTTCTTGGACCTGTAATTCTCCGGTGCGAATACCACATCGAGTGTGATTTTCCCTTTTACCGTGCCTCCCGACTAGGGATGATTCCCTGAAGGTCGTGCCACTTTGTGCTCAATCGGCTTTTATCAATTTCCATCTTGTTGAGTGTTTCTTCATAGATCAAGTTTAATCCGCTTCCGCCGTCCATGAGTACATTAGTGAGCCGAAGCCGTCCACAATTGGGCTAAGGACCATGCGGCTGGTTCGGATTGTCTGGAATTGAGGTTAAATCCTTGGCCTTTGAAAGTTATAGCGATGTCGTTCCACGGTTTATTTTTGCCACGTGGCAGATTTCAGCGAAATTTTGATGAGCTCGCTTGCGCCTATTATTTGAGGAGAAAGTCTCGAAGACGGTCAGTACCACATTGTAGTCTTCAGCGGGATGTTGCTCTGCTTTATGGTTTACAAGAAGATCCTCGCCCCTTTTTGCTACCTGTTGGAGTATCCAACATGCTCTAAGGCTATGTGTTGGCGTAGTATACGGCGTGCTGTGAATCTTGCATGGCCCATTGAGCCATTCTTCCATCTGGTTCCATACAGAAGTGAGCTTTGATTTTGAGAATTGGGTCGGATAACTTACGAGAGTTTGCCCTTTTAGCTCAGAGGAAGGGTTTAGTGAGAGTCGGACTATCCCAAAAGTCTGTTTGGGTTTTCCAGCCACTTTTCATCGCACAGTACTTCTGTACTATGGCTGCTAAGTCGGCAAAGTGTACTATGTCACGACTACTTATAGCATTAAGGATCCCTTTGTTCATGCAATTTTGGCAAAAAAGTGAGATTGCGTCTTCTTCGCGACAGTCCTTGACCTTGTTTATCACAAGGAGGAATCTGGCCCAGTAGCGATGTACTGTCTCTTGGGGCTCTTGTCGGATATGGGATAGACGGCTTAAGTCTTGGTGGGTGGGCATAGTTAAATCTAGATTCTGATCAGATCTAACGCCCAGGGGCAGAGGAGCTTCTGGGCTTGGCAGCTCGGGCTCCGGGGTGATGCCCGATTTTTTCGGCCCGTTGACCGATTCTAAGTTCAGGGTCTGGGTCATGTCCTCCCGCGAACGGGTATCCAGCTTAGAGAGCTCGGTAATCCGGACATAGTTCGTCCTCAAAATAGAGGGATAGTTCATGTGTGGCTCTTCCACTACCGCTATCTCGTGGGTGACCGGTGGGGATTTAATATCCCTTTGGTCGGGTTTAAGCCCAATCCGATCGTAGTCTGTAGCGACTCCCAAAGCGGCGATGCGATCTAAGAGCTCATTAAGGGAGGAGAGCTCCATTGGATCCATCTTCTCGCTTAGTTCCAAATTGACATGGAGGTTGTTTTTGATGACCCGAGATGTCATCGTTGGCGCGGAAGCCGATCGGGCGGACATGACGAAGCCGCCTAGTCGGAGAGTTTGGCCTACCGCCGATGCTCCCCAGAGGTGATGTTGTCCTTGACAGCGAGGCGAGCCATCGAGCCTTGCGGCGACGACCGAGAGGAACTCTCAATCAAAGCACCAATGTCGATTGTCAAAACCGGCGGATCTCGGTAGGGGTCCCGATCGTGCGTCTAAGGCTAATGGTAACAGGAGGCAAGGGACACGATGTTTTACCCGAGTTGGGCCCTCTCAATGGAGGTAAAACCCTACTTCTGCTTGATTGATCTTGATGATATGAGTATTACAAGAGTTGATCTACCACGAGATCGTAGAGGCTAAACCCGAGAAGCTATCCTATGATGATTATGATTGTCCTCGTACGGACTAAACCCTCCGGTTTATATAGACATCGGAGGGGGCTAGGGTTTACACAGAGTCGGTTACAAAGAAGGAGATCTAATATCCGGATCACCAAGCTTGTCTTCCATGCAAAGGAGAGTCCCATCCGGGCACGGGACGAAGTCTTGAGTCTTGTATCTTCACGGTCCAACAGTCCGGCCAAAGTATATAGTCCGGCTATCCGGATACCCCCTAATCCAGGACTCCTTCAGTAGCCCCTGGACCAGGCTTCAATGACGATGAGTCCGGCGCGTAGATTGTCTTCGACATTGCAAGGCGGGTTCCATCTCCGAATACTCCAAAGTAATTATTGTAACAAACAGTGTCCGGCTTCCCATCAATGTTGTACTCCTCGGCTTCTGTGCTTTAATAATGGCCGTCTCCATGTGTCGAGCGAATACGAGGAGCCGGAGCATTTTTGCATTTGCCAACCCGGTCCTGCAGGCAAACCGTCTATTTGAAGAGATAGGGATCCACAGATCCAAACCTCACCTTCTTCCCTTGAGCAGGCATCCAACAGAGCGCGCCCGGAAAAAACCATTCCAACATGGCTGGTCGCCACAAATCCTCTTGTCGCTCCCTTAGCTCTAAGCCAGGTGATTGGGAAGAGTGTTCTGTTCCGCATAGTCGTTTAGTAGAGTTGCAGACCCAAGGGTTTCTTCCACCGGCGTTCATGGTCCCCGTCCGAGCCGGACTAGCCACCTATGATGGCGGGGAGCAAGTGGAGAGATTTCCTAGCCCATCTCAGGGGGAGCGAGTATGCCTCATACCACATTTGCTAAGAGGCGTCGGGTTTCCAATCCACCCATTCCTTCGCGGGCTCTTGGAGTTCTATGGCCACTAGTTGCACAACTTCACCCCCGCCTCCGTGCTGCACATCGCGGGATACGTCGCCCTCTGTGAACTATTCCTGGGCTGCGAGGCTCACTTTGGGTTATGGAAGAAGTTGTTCTGCCTCATCCCTCGCAACCAGGGGGAAACCCTATGCCAAGTGGGCGGAGCCGAAATATGGCGCGTCGCCGAGATCGGATACCTGTCCGGTACTCCCAAGAGGGCATCTGAAAACTGGCCCTTGGAGTGGTTTTATGTTGATGATGTTCGCCTTCCGGATCCAATTCGGGTGGGCCTCCCTGAGTTCAATTACACTCCGCCGAAGGCACGCCGAAGTTGGCGCCCTCGGGGCCCCCAAGAGGAAGATATCAGAGAAGTCCACTTCCTGATGAGCAGGATAAAACGCTGGCGAGATCAGGGCTGACAATAGTCGAGGTTATAGCAATATGCATAATCGGGGGTGCATTCACTTCAATATCGGGGAAGCCCATGTGGCACTTCAGCGGGAAGATGATGCCACCATTGTGCTCGTAAAGGTCGAGACTCCGCCCTTTGCTCTGGCGAGAATCTTGTCGATTTTTTATAAAGGAGAAGAAGAAGAATTCCTTCGTATTAAACCGCGGGATGGATTTTCCATGTACAACCCCCCAAGCTGGGTAAGTCGTCACTCTTTCCCCCACTCTATTCCTTCTGGCGCCCTTCATCACAATCATTTACCTCGATATTTTCGAGCGGGAACTGAGGAGGGTCGTGGAAGGATTCAACAACCCCTCCCCGCAGCTAGAGGACCCCGGAAGGGCCTTCGATCCAGGATTTGAAGAAGATCTGGATATATCTGTGGAGCTTGTCAATGGGACATTTTATCAGGCTAGCTGCGAATGGTGCCTCGGTGGCTATTATTGCCGACTATCTCGGACTGCTACCTGCGTCGCGTGTAAGCAAAGCCAAATACTTATCCTCTCAAGACGACTCCTTTCTTATACCATGCCTTATGCGTAAAATATCGTATTTTTATAGAGGCGGTTGTCGGAGCAGCGATGCGAGAGCCCAGGGGCTCGTCGGCAAAGGGCGTCCGGGTCAGGCAGGCTTAAGAGGAAGGCGGTTAGGGCCGAAACGCCATTGCAGAGGTATGGTAAAAACCTGTTCTGTGATTATCGTGTTTGAAATGTAACAGCGTCGTTCATGTTCTGGTAGAAAGAGGAGTCGCCGTACTATATCCGGAGATCCCGCCGGTCACGCCTCTACCAGCCAGATTCCAGAACCAGCTTCGAGAGAGGAGGCCGATCTTGAAGTCGATGCGGGTGTCCTCCGACAAAGGATGTGGATATGCTCTCATACAAATTCCGAAGTAGAGTGCCATGAATCACCGTGACGGGCGTGCCATAATAGCATCTTTTCGAAGAGGCATTTAATGCTTTCAATTCGGAGAGCATACATCCGAGCTGCTCAAGGCGGGCTCGCCCGGCGACGGACCAAGTATGCAAAAGATATCTGGGTAAGGAAATTTGATAAGCATGTATAGCGATAGCCCACGAGACTTGAAGCGGTTGGAACAACTGATTTAAGGATCATTTTATGCCTGAGTCCTTGTAGAAGAATACCCAATTGTCTCAAGAGCCGGAGGAGTGCAAGACCCGGTGAGGGCGCGGTTGCCAAACTAGAAGAATCCCGGATGGCCTCTTAAAACATTTGTCTCAAATAGAAATCTTAAAGGAATATACCGGTTAGTACTTGGCTTGCTTCATAAGTCTAACAGAAAATTCTGAACAATCCGGGATGAATCAGGAGATCGTAAGAGATAGCGAGTCATATCTCCAAAAACAACTAAAAATTTGGCGGCGTGTGCTTACGCAGGTTAGGTAGGAGAAAAACAATCTCCAAGATGCCAACGTCCGGCTGGGCGTCGAATTGTCAGATGTTCGAGCTCAGCTGGCAGACTCCATGAAGGAGAACAAGAGCTTCGTCACGGAATTTATGGTAAATGCCTAAACGAACTGCAGTACAGTTCGGCGAGGAAGCGTATTAAAAGAGTTTATGTCTGTAGGTATGTTGATGGGCCGTCCTGAAGAGGAGATGCCCGGGTCCATAGGTGATTCTTGCAAGATCTCTCCTGGCTGCGAGCGAGTTGGCGGTGATCTGAGTATTGCCGGGCCTTGTGGCCATCCGCTTCCCTGCCAGGAGGCATGGGGGAGCTCATGGATATGCTCCAGCGAGCACGACGGCGCTTCCGGTTGTGGAAGGTGTCGGCCGGCCGACAAGGTGCAAGGAAGCACAGGCCATGGTGAAGGCAGCGCTACACCAAGCTTGACCGAACCATATGGCGAAATCGGACGGCGGGGCGGATGGGCAAGATTCCCGTGAGTGCGGTGTATGACCGGTGGCGTTAGCCGCAAACTATTCCCAGCGAGATTGCAAGCTAGATAGCACATGTTGGAAGGTATAGAAGGAAGAATATAGTCGGTCAAGTGACTATGTAATTCAATGGACATATGTAGCCCTAGCGGATTAAAAATCTTTTGTCATGGCGGACCTTTTAAGCCGGCCCGGATCCGGCGATGCAGGGTGTATCCGAATACCCGCTCAGTTATGCAAAACCGGGTTACGTGTGGAAACCAGGCGTAGGGGTCATAAGTGCTTCAACAGACAAGTACCCAACTAGTTATGTTATATTACATGGGTAGTAAATAACATCTTCTAGGGAGAATAGTTTCGTTATGGGTTCCTTTCCCTGGGTACGCATGCATCGATGTACATGTCTGAATTGCAAACAAAAACACAGGATACAAAACATCTGGGGATTTACGTTGTAATAAACGAAAGAAACATCTTTTGTTCACCGACCGAATATTCCCTTAAGAGCGCTAGCTTTCGGCTTCACCACATGCGTGGTACATCCGGCTGAACCGGCGGTAACAATCGCGAGGTGCTCCCTTATGCCCTAGCGAATTAGCAGGGCGTGGGACATAAACACAAGAGCCAGGCAACCCAGCATGGCCACATCTTAAGTCATATCGATGCATATAATGGTGAAGAAAAGGCACATATGGAAAAAGAACGCATATGTGAGAGGCAGGAAGCCTCCAAGGTAATTATATTTAGCTTCCTTATAGGAAGCCCCCAGGTGCGGTGAACACACATAGTGCGGCCGAAGTGATCGGAACGTCCACACTGTATTGAATACTTTGTGTCAAGGAGGGAGAAAGGGCGAGAAAGGAAAAAAAGGGGGGAACATAATTAAAAGAGCATTACGCAGTTCCATGGGTTCGGCACTAGGCGGAGTCTGGCCGCGTTCCATGGGTTCGGCTCAAGTCTGTTATGGATGCATTACGCAGGCGTTATGCTCCTCCGGTGAGAACTTTATCAATAATGAAGGGACCCTCCCACTTGGGTTTGAGCTTGTCCTTCTTCTTCTCCAGTAGGCGTAGAACGAGCTCGCCAATATTGTAAGTTTTGGCCCGCACTTCTCTGCTTTGATACCTCCGAGCCTGCTGCTGATAGAATGCGGAACGGGCTTTTGTGACATCGCGCTCCTCCTCTAGGGCATCTAAGTTGTTGTAACGCCCCGGATACAACTTTCCATATTCGTAACTCCAACTCTTGCCTTTTCCGGAGATACGATATGTTATTTCCTTCGTGGTTGGGTTTTGTCTTTTGTTTTGCATGTTGTTCATGTCATGCATTTCATCATTGCATCATCCGCATTGCATCGGCACTTCGTTGCCGTCATTTTTCAAAACTTGGATCCGTTCGTAGTTGCCGTGTTCCCCCTTGCCTCGTTGACCGTTCCGAGACCAACCGGGTTTTTCGAGTCCCTCTTGTCTGGCCGCTTTATCTCTTTGCTCAATGCATAGACCCCTCGCGCGTGTCCGAGACTTCCCAAACCCGAACCGGACTGTCGTCACCGTTGGGTCCGGATCATCCCCAAACATCCCGAAAGTATCTTCGTTTCTTTGTTGGATTCTCCCTAGCCTATTTTTTCGTCCGTCCGATTACGATCGTAGGGATGTGATATCCCCTAATCTAGATTCATCTGATATAAATATCGGGGCAACCCTAACCCTAGCCGTCCCATCCACCCATTCCCATCCGCGCCGCCACTCCTCTTCCTCGGGATCCATCCCGAGCCAACCACCTCTCCACCTCCCCGATCCATCCACCAACCAGCATCGCCTCCGACCAAGTCCCTTGTTGTCCGCCGCCACCCAATCCGTCCATCCAGCCGCAGCAGTGCCTCCCCTCGATGGCTCCCCATTGCTCATGCTTGAGCCCCTCTGCCTCGATCCACCAGGCGCCTAGCTCGTACTAGCAGTAAACGCAAAGGAGAGGAGCTCCTTGTTCCCCTTGACCCCGATCTCCGCGCCTCACCTGCCCCGCTTCGTCGCCCCACGACCAACGCCGCTGCCGGCGACCACCACCAGGAACAGCGCCGCCCCGCCTCCTTTCCTTTCTTCTCTTTTTCCTTCGTCTCTCATCTCACTTCTGACCACGCAGAGACCTCCCAGGGAGCCCGCCATGGCGTCCAGGGGGCTTCAAGCCCAGCAGCCGCCGGTTCGGATCCGTCGACCTCGACCCCATGACCTCCTCCGCGCCTCCCCATCATCATCTCCGGCGCCAAGCCACCTCCAAGCTCTGCCTCGCCGGAGTTCCCGCGTTGCCAGCAGCAAGCTCCGCCGCCGACTCCCTCTGCAGCCGCCCTGCCAAGTCCGTCCGCGCCTCGCCTCCCTCCGCCTCGCCGAGTCCTCACCCCCGCGCTGGTTCTGCGCCTTGCCGTGGCGCCGCCGCCGGTGAGTCACTGCCGTTCAGAGGCCCCTCTCGGCCTCTCCTTTTTCCTTCCCCGGCTTGCTTCTCTCTGAATTTGCCTCCTCGTTGAGCAGAGGCAGGCGCCACCTTCTTCAGCTCCGCCAGAACGCCACCTCGCCGAAGAGCCCATGCCAGGGTCGTCCTCTTCTTCTGATCCGGCGCCGTCCCAGGAGCTTGCCGTCAGATCCTCCCGTTCCCGTCGCTCTGTCCTCCTCTGAGTTGCCCGCGCCGCCCGCTCTGCTTCTGTCGGCGAAGGGCGTCGCTCGTCGGCCGTGTTGACTTGCCTGCGTCGCCCGGTGGGTGCGTGCGCCCGCAACCAGCGCCCTCTCCACAGATCTGGGCTTGGCCCATGGTGAGGCCACCCCCAGCGCCCCTCCTTATTTTTTTCCTCATGTTGGGCCAGCCTGCAGTTTCAGCCCAGTAGTGTTTTTCCAGTCTGTGCGATTTTAGGATTTATCCAGTGTTTTACTGTTTTTCAGAAAAACCCCTAGATTTCATGCATTTAATAACTCACAAATGGTGCATCAGATTAAAATGATTTTAACATGTAAAATGCTTAGAATTTTGTGTAGATTAATAATATGCCACTTTCATCCATGTTTAAAATGTTTAAATTGCTGTTTGTTTAAATTTGCTCAAATGCATGTTAAAATGATTTATTTCATAACTAAATAACCGTTGCTCCGTTTTAAATAAACTTTATATGTAAATGGGGTGGAAAAATGCCTAGTTTAACATGGTCCACTTTATTTTCCTCTTTAACAACTTTAAAATATGTTTTAGGGCAGAACAGTACCAAAATCGAAATATGGACATGAGGATTTTCCGGAATTGTTGTTTGTTGTTCGGCCTCATTTAAACTTGCCTAGTTAGGTAGTTTCATTATGCTTCACCCTTGCCATGTTTAACAACATTTAATATTGATGAGTAGCATAACCGAGAGAGAACTAAATAATTGATGTGGTGTTTTGTCATTATGCAACTCGTTGCATATTGAGCTCCACTTAATTTGTAGTATTGTTTGTTGCACTTTGCCATGCCATGCCTCATTAAATCGGACATGCATCATACTTGATCGTGCATCATGCCATGATTATGCTTGTGTGTTTACCATGTTGTTTGTTTCTTTCCGGTGTTGCTTCTTAGTTCCGGTAATGTTGCGATTGTGAGGATTCGTTGGACTACTCCCGTTCGTCTTCTTCATGGACTCGTTCTTCTTCCTTGCGGGATTTCAGGCAAGATGACCGCTACCCTGGATCTCACTACTATCATTGCTATGCTAGTTGCTTCGTTCTATCGCTTTGCTGCCCTACCTATCAATTGCTCTTCAAGCCTCCCAAATTGCCATGAACCTCTAACCTTTGTCACCCTTCCTAGCAAACCGTTGCTTGGCTATGTTACCGCTTTGCTCGGCCCTCTTATAGCGTTGCTAG
This sequence comes from Aegilops speltoides, assembly GCA_021437245.1. Taxonomy (NCBI): domain Eukaryota; kingdom Viridiplantae; phylum Streptophyta; class Magnoliopsida; order Poales; family Poaceae; genus Aegilops; species Aegilops speltoides. The sequence goes on along the minus strand of CM038147.1, from coordinate 277,753,688 downwards.
TTGCGGTGAAGTTGAAGATTGCTCCATGATGGGCGGGGTTATGTTGGGATATCACAATATCTCTTATATTATTAATGCATCTATATACTTGGTAAAGGGTGGAAGGCTCGGCCTTATGCACAGTGTTTTGTTCCTCTTGCCGCCCTAGTTTCCGTGATACGGTGTTATGTTCCCGGATTTTGCGTTCCTAACGCGGTCGGGTGATTTATAGGACCCCACGACGGTTCGCTTTGAATAAAACTCTTCCAACAAGGCCCAACATTGGTTTTACCATTTGCCTCACCTATTACCTTTTTTCCCTTGGGAGTCGCGCATCCCAAGGGTCATCTTTATTTAGCCCCCACAGGCCAATGCTTGTCTAAGTGTTGGTCCAAACTAGAACCACTTGTGGCGCCACCTCGGGAAACTTGAGGGCTGGTTCTAGTTATGCGTAGTGCTCATCCGGTCGTGGCTCGAGGCGAGATCTGTGCGGCTACTATCGGGATGTCGGCACGCCGAGGAGGTCTTCTGGTCTTGTTTTACCATTGTCAAAATGTCTTATGGCCGGGATTAGAGGCGGATCGGGTCTTCTGGGAGAAGGTCTATTCCTTCGTTGATCGCGAGAGCTTGTCATGGGCTAAGTTGGGACACCCTGCGGGGTTTAAACTTTCGAGAGCCGTGCATGGTTATGTGGCAGATGGGAATTTGTTAATGTCGGTTGTAGATAACTTGACACGATCTGAATTAAAAGCATCAACGCGTGTGTAGCCGTGATGGTCTCTTCTCGGCGGTCAGGGAAGTGAACACGGTTTTACGTGTTATGTTTGGCGTAAGTAGGTGTTCGAGGATCACCTCTTGATCATTGCTAGCTTCACGGCCATTCCTTTGCTTCTCTTCTCGCTCTCATTTGCGTATGTTAGCCACCATATATGCTTAGTAGCTCTTGCAACCTCACCACTTTACCCCTTCCTTTCCCATTAAGCTTTGCTATTCTTGATACCCATGGTAATGGGATTCTTTGAGTCCTCGTGGCTCCTGATTACTACAACAACGATTGCGGTATAGGTTATCACGATGATCTTGGCCTTAAGAGGATGTTGCTTGTTTTGGAGTTCTTTTTCTGCTTCTTCGATTAGGGGATAGGTTCCAGGTCGGCAGCCTGGGCTAGCAGGGTGGATATTGTTTGACTTTCTGTTTATGATTCATCCGTAGTCGGATGTTGTTCTTGTATGTTGTATCGTTGTATTCACGTGACATTGCATGTATCGGATGTATCCCCACTATTATGTAATGTTGATGTAATGATATCCACCTTGCAAAAGCGTCTTCAAGATGCGCTTCTATCCTTGGTGGGACCTTCGAGTTCCTTTAGGATAGGCTCGCATCTTGGGCGTGACAAGTTGGTATCAGAGCCTCGACCGACCTTAGGAGCCCCCTTGATTGATCATTTTTAGCGGCCGAGTTGTGTCTAGAAAAATGTTTTGAGTCATTTAGGATTATATATATCGGAGAGTTAGGAATTCGTTTTACTCCCCAGTCTCTTCATCTCTCTGGTAAGGCATCCTGACGTAGAGTTTTGACTCTTCTCTTCTCAAATTTCACCAATTTTTTTTTAGGATCACGCGGGTATCTTGGAATCGTTCCGATGGTTTTATGATGAGAACATTGTCTTGGTGCCTCTTGTCAGGGGTTTAGTGGAAGTGTCCCGGGGAGTTGAGCTCTGAGGTGTTGTCGTCATAATTTTATCGTTGCGATTGGAATACGAGTTTAGTATGCCGACATCGAAAATCTCTTTTATGCGGTTGTTGGTGAGATAACCCGATAACTTGATCTTGAGGTGAGTTAAGAGTATTGCCATAGCTTCATATAACGGATGCTTTTGAAGGTTGAGGTACACGATTTCGGAGTTTTCTTGGTTATGTGTTGTGGATGGATCAATTGGATGTAGGGATTGTTAGTTTGGGTGAGATATATTGCTTCCTGTATCCCCAACACCAGTTGCATAACCAAAAAGTTTGGGAGTTTATAGGTGGGAATTCAAGTAGCTCCTAGAATATCTTTCCGACGGATGCATGATATGGGATTGGGTAAATCTCTATCATATGTATTTATTCTGACTTATACGCAAGCCAAATCCTTTGTTTTGTTTTATTTGTGGTATTGAGTTGCTTGAAGTCAAATGTTGAATCCATACCTTTCCTAAGCGGTGTTCTCATATTGCTATGTGAATACTAATCCTTTTTTATCATTGAGGTTGTCATGTTAATTCTTTTCCAACCGGTGCGCTTCTCTTCGAGATGATCCCATCATTCTCCCCATCCGTAAGATCATTTCTAACTTTTCTCAACGGTGTTTGTTTCATCCGTCCCAAGTTGCCTTTGTTTTCCCGCCCTCCCACCCTTTTTCTTCAAGGACACGGATTTCTTAATCAAGTATCCATTTATTCATGTGAAGTCTCTTCATTCTTTTCAATCAATGTTCTTATCCGGTGATTTCCCATGAAGATGCTCAACAGTTTCAAGTTCATCATCCTTCATTGTTGTTTCTTCTCCGGTGGTTCCAATTCAAGCTTTCTATATTCATTATATTCCTTTCCTCGTTTCTAATGCTTTCTCATGCCGATGCACCTCTTAATCATTCACCTCTTCCTATTAATTTGTTCTGGAGTGCTGAAGATATCTCACAAGACTTGTGTTTCCATTCTCAATCCATTCAAGATATCTCGAGATTGTTATCTCATTCAAGCCATTTAATTCTACAGGTGCAATCTTTATTTCAAGCAATTGTTCAACGGTGTTTTCTTTTGAGTGGGCCCTAACCCACAGGTCTTTTCCCAGGATCTTACCTGACTCTTCTAATTTTCCCGGAGCTTCTAAAATTCAAAGTTTGACGTAAGAATGGGTTATCATCAGTCATATGTCTTTCTCCAAGATCTTTCAAATTCTTTTCATCGTTGGTTCAACCTTTCCAATTTTCATTCCAGAATATCTCAACAATTCATGGTGGTTCCCATCATCATTCTCAACATTTGAAGACCGAAGAAGAGTTCCTCTTAAATCCTTACCAGTTCTTCCAAAGATTCATGGTTCTAGCTTCATGCCATCCTCATAATTCTTTTTGATTGTGACAATTCTTTTCACCCATCCGGAGCATTTCATGAGTTGTTTCCATTTCTTTCCTCCGAAGGCCATCATGTCATAATTCTTCATTCTCAGCTTTGAGCTTTCATTCTCCAAATCTTACCGGTGCATCGTTCAAATATCCTCTAATCAGTTCATGTTCTCTTCATTCTCATGTATCTAAATCCCTTCAAGTATCTTCATTCGTTTTCAAACTCTTTCCCGTGAATTGTGCCCTTGCTACTCTCTTTTCCAATTTTTACGGTGGTTCGTTCGAGATTTCACTTCCTTTGTTATCATATCAATTCATTCGTTCTTTTAAATCCTACCGGTGGTTCATGAAGACCTTCTCAAGTTTGTGTTATGTCACTTCTCAATCCTTTTCAAGAAGAATAAGTAGTATGCCAAATCCATTGCTTGTCATCAATTTAATTTGATAAAGGATAAGCATACAATAAATCTTATTCTTATTTCCTCAAGGTGATTCAATTCTTTCCTTCCGGAGATTGTTCATGATGAAGTAATTCTCGGCTCTAGTGTTTCATCTTTTCTTTTCTGGAGTTCCAAGTTTTCTCGGTTATATTGCCGTGAAGCTCCACCTAAATCATCGCAAGGCTTCACCTTGTGTTTTCAACTTCTCTTTCTTTTTATCATCTTTTTATTACCGGAGTTCTTCATGGAGGATCTACATGGTGGTTAGTCAAGGATTCCTTTCATTCTTCATTTGTTCTTCAAGATTTCTCTTGAAGTTATGACCCATAAGCTATGCTCTAAAATAAACATGGTGTTCTAAACACGTTTTGTTTTGAGGAGTTCAAGTATTCTTTATCTTGCATCCGAAGTGCAATTCTTCCTACCTTATCTTTTGAGGCGGTGTTATGTCACTCTTGACAATTTCCTTCATGTTTCATGATTCATATGTTGTCAAGAATGAGGTATTTTAAAGCCATCAATCTCTTCGTTGGAGTTATCTTGGTAAAGATTTCACCTAAAGCCTTCCCTAAGGAATGTTGCTATTATGGTGTTTATCAATGATCCGAGTTTTCTCCTATCCTCTCGGCGAAAGAAGTTTTCATCTCTTCTTTGATCTCAACAAGCAATTGTTTTTCGTTAGTGGCTGGTTGCCACCTCATAATTTTGAGATGTTTTCCATAAGCCCACTACAAGCTTATTCGTTTCGTTGTTGGTTTTTCCAACAACCCCGTTGTAACCTTCTTGGAAGGGTGCTTTCCAAGCTCATTTGTGGCAGAAGTTGGCATTTTCTTCTCCATTTTTTTTATTCCACTGATCTATCTTCTACTATTTCTTTCGGAGGCATGGTGATGTTGCTCTCTTCACTCATCATCTCGAATTGTGAGCATCGTGTTCTTTTCATGCATATCCATTTAACCGGAGTGTTGCGTCATCTCTTCAAGTTCTTTTCATTTCATCAAGTTTCTCTTCTCTTTTCTACCGGAGTGCTGTCCAAATTCTGCCATTCTTGTTCCTTGGCTATCTCAATATACCGATGTGGTCATATTCTTTTCGTTCGTGAAGCTCTTATTTCCATGTCTTTCAACCTTCAGGTTCTCGTAATACTGCTTGTTCCTCTTCTCTAACGGATCGTTTGCAATCTCGTTCATCTCTGTTGTACTCTTTCTTTTAAATTGCTCAACCTCTCAAGGTTCATGGTTTCACTCGTTAAATCAAAAAGCAACCTTGTTTTACCTCTCCTCTTCCTTTTTCCTCCGGTGCCATCCTAGATCTGGGGCGAGATCCTCTAAATAGTGGTGGAGTGTTATAACGCCGGATATAACTTTCCATATTCGTAACTCCAACTCTTGCCTTTTCCGGAGATACGATATGTTATTTCCTTCGTGGTTGGGTTTTGTCTTTTGTTTTGCATGTTGTTCATGTCATGCATTTCATCATTGCATCATCCGCATTGCATCGGCACTTCGTTGCCGTCATTTTTCAAAACTTGCATCCGTTCGTAGTTGTCGTGTTCCCCCTTGCCTCGTTGACCGTTCCGAGACCAACCGGGTTTTTCGAGTCCCTCTTGTCTGGCCGCTTTATCTCTTTGCTCAATGCATAGACCCCTCGCGCGTGTCCGAGACTTCCCAAACCCGAACCGGACTGTCGTCACCGTTGGGTCCGGATCATCCCCAAACATCCCGAAAGTATCTTCGTTTCTTTGTTGGATTCTCCCTAGCCTATTTTTTCGTCCGTCCGATTACGATCGTAGGGATGTGACATCCCCAAATCTAGATTCATCTGATATAAATATCGGGGCAACCCTAACCCTAGCCGTCCCATCCACCCATTCCCATCTGCGCCGCCACTCCTCTTCCTCGGGATCCATCCCGAGCCAACCACCTCTCCACCTCCCCGATCCATCCACCAACCAGCATCGCCTCCGACCAAGTCCCTTGTTTTCCGCCGCCACCCAATCCGTCCATCCAGCCGCAGCAGTGCCTCCCCTCGATGGCTCCCCATTGCTCATGCTCGAGCCCCTCTGCCTCGATCCACCAGGCGCCTAGCTCGTACTAGCAGTCAACGCATAGGAGAGGAGCTCCTCGTTCCCCTTGACCCCGATCTCCGCGCCTCACCTTGTTGGAAATATGCCCTAGAGGCAATAATAAAAGTATTATTATATTTCAATGTTCATGATAATTGTCTTTTGTTCATGCTATAACTGTATTATCCGGAAATCGTAATACGTGTGAACACTTAGACCCCAATATGTCCCTAGTGAGCCTCTAGTTGACTAGCCCGTTGTGATCAGCAGATAGTCATGGTTTCTGACTATGGACATTGGATGTCGTTGATAGCGGGATCACATCATTAGGAGAATGATGTGATGGACAAGACAATCCTAAGCATAGCATAAAAGATCGTATAGTTAGTTTGCTAGAAGCTTTGCCAATGTCAAGTATCTCTTCCTTCGACCATGAGATCGTGTAACTCCGGTTACCGTAGGAGTGCCTTGGGTGTATCAAGCGTCTGGCGTAATCTGGGTGACTATAAAGGTGCATTACGGTATCTTGAAAGTATCTGTTGGGTTGACACGGATCGAGGCTGGGATTTGTCACTCCGTGTATGCGGAGAGGTATCTCTGGGCCCACTTTCGGTAATGCATCATCATAATGAGCTCAAGGTGACCAAGGTGTTGGCCACGGTATCATGCATTCTGATGCGAGTAAAGTGACTTGCGATGCGAGACTGAACAAGGTATTGGGATACCGACGATCGAGTCTCGGGCAAATAACGTACCGATTGACAAAGGGAATTGCATCTGAGGGTTTGATCGAATCCTCGACATCGTGGTTCAACCGATGAAATCATCGAGGAGCATGTGGGATACAACATGGGTATCAGGACCCGCTGTTGGTTATTGCCGAAAGTCGTCTCGGTCATGTCTGCGTGTCTCCGAACCCGTAGGGTCTACACATAAGGTTCGGTGGCGCTAGGGTTATTAGGAAGACTAGTATGTGACTACGAATGTTGTTGAGTCCGGATGAGATCCGGACGTCACGAGGAGTTTTGGAATGGTCGGGAGGTAAAGAATAATATATAGGAAGTGGTATTTGACCATCGGGAAAGTTTGAGGTCTCCAGATAATGTCTGGGACCACCGGAAGGTCACGAGGGTCCACGGGTGGGGCCACCTATCCGGAGGGCCCCATGGGCTGAAGTGGGAGGAACCAGCCCATAGTGGGCTGGTGCGCCCCTAGGCCCACCCTTGCGCCTAGGGTTGAAACCCTAGGGGTGAAGCGCCCACAACAGGGGGCACTCCACCCCTTGGCCGCCGCCCCCTTGGAGATTGGATCTCGGGGCAGCCCCAGGGCCTATATAAAGGGGGAGGGAGGGGCTGCAGCACACATCTCAAAGGCGCAGCCCTCCCTCCCAACACTTCTCCTCCTCCGTAGGCGCTTGGCGAAGCCTTGTCGAGATCTTGCTTCTCCACCATCACCACGCCGTCGTCTTTGCCGGTGGGCTGTCTTCCTCAACCTCTCCTCCCCTTGCTGGATCAAGAAGGAGGAGCGTCTCCCGTCCGTCGTGTGTTGAGCAGCGAGGTGCTGTCCGTTCGGCACTTGGTCATGGTGATTCAAATCACGTCGAGTCGACTCCATCATCACCTTGCAAGCTTCCGCCGCGATCTACAAGTGGTATGTAGATGCAATCTCTCTCCTTAGACTCGTTGTAGATGAACTCATAGATGGATCTTGGTGAAACCGTGGGAAATTTTTAATTTTACTAGCGTTCCCCAACAGTGGCATCATGAGCTAGGTCTATCGTAGTTCTCTAATGCACGAGTAGAACACAATTTGTTGTGGGCGTGGATCTTGTCAACTTACTTGCCTCTACTAGTCTTTTCTTGCTCAGCGGTATTGTGGGATGAAGCGGCCGGACCAACCTTACGTGCGCTTCGTGAGACCGGTTCCACCGATTGACATGCACTAGTTGCATAAGGTGGCTGGCGGTGTCTGTCTCTCCACTTTAGTTGGGCGGATTCGATGAACAGGGCCCTTATGAAGGGTAAATAGAAGTTGACAAAATCACGTTGTGGTGATTCGTAGGTAAGAAAACGTTCTTGCTAGAACCCAATGCAGCCACGTAAAGATGCAACAACAATTAGAGGGCGTCTAACTTTTTTTGCAGCGATTGATCATGTGATGTGATATGGCGAAGTTGTGATGAATGATGAATTGTGATGTATGAGATCATGTTCATGTAATAGGATTCACGACTTGCATGTCGATGAGTATGACAACGGCGAGAATATAGGAGTTGTCTTTATTTTTTGTATGACTGCGTGTCATTGAAGAGCGCCATGTAAACTACTTTACTTCATTGCTAAGCGCATTAGTCATAGAAGTAGAAGTAGTCGTTGGCGTGACAACTTCATGAAGACACGATGATGGAGATCATGATGATGGAGATCATGGTGTCAAGCGGTGACAAGATGATCATGGAGCCCGAAGATGGAGATCAATGGAGCTTTATGATATTGGCCATATCATGTCACAACTATATAATTGCATGTGATGTTTATTATGTTTATGCATCTTGTTTACTTAGGGCGACGGTAGTAAATAAGATGATCCTTACAAAATTTCAAAAGTGTTCTCCCTAACTGTGCACCATTGCTACGGTTAAATAAACTTCTAAGCACGGCGTGATGATCGGTGTGATGGATTCTTACGTTCACATACAGCGGGTGTAAGACAGTTTTACAGGCGAAAACACTTAGGGTTAACTTGCGAGCCTAGCATGTGCGGACATGGCCTCGGAACACGGAGACCGAAAGGTCGAACACGAGTCGTATGGAAGATACGATCAACATGAAGATGTTCACCGGCGATGACTAGTCCGTCTCACGTGATGATCGGACACGGGCTGGTCGACTCGGATCGTGTAACACTTAGATGACTAGAGGATGTCTAATCTAAGTGGGAGTTCATAATTTTGATTAGAACTTTATTATCATGAACTTAGTCTAAAACCTTTGCAAATATGTCTTGTAGATCAATGGCCAACGCTAATGTCAACATGAACTTCAGCGTTCCTAGAAAACCAAGTGAAAGATGATGGTAGCAACTATCTGATTTGGGTCGGAACACGAGATCATCCTCATAGCTGCCGAGAAGCAATATGTCCTAGAAGGACCGCTAGGTGGCGCTCCGTCGAGAGAACCAAGGCGTTATGAGCGCTTGCAAGCTCGTCTTGATGATTACTCCCTCGTTCGGTGCGGCATGCTTTACTGACTTAGAACCGGGGCTCCAAAAGCGTTTTGAGCACCACGGAGCATATGAGATGTTGAAGAGCTGAAACTAGTTTTCCAAGCTCATGCGGGTCGAGAGATATGATGTCTCGACAAGTTCTATAGTTGTAAGATGGAGGAAAACAGTTACGTCGGTGAGCACATCACGAAGATATGCAGGTTGCACAACCGTATGACCCAGTGAACATTAACCTCCGGATGAGGCGGTCATTGTGAGAATCCTCGATCGCTCCCACCAAGCTACAAGAGCTTTGTGATGAACTACAACATGCGGGGATGGTGAAGACCATTCTGAAGTGTTCTCGATCTTTGAAGTCGTGAGAGGATGAAATCAGAAAAGAACATCAAGTGTCGATGGTCAATAAGACCACTAAGTTCAAGAAGGGCAAGGTAAGAAGAACTTCAAGAAGGGCGGCAAAGATGTTGCGGCGCCCGTAAGCCGATTCTTGGGAAGAAGTCAAAGAATGGACCCAAGCACGAGGTGAGTGCTTTTATTGCAAGGGAAGGGTCCTTTGAGCGGAACTGCCCCAAATACTTAGCGGATAAGAAGGCGGCAACACCAAAGGTATATTTGATATACATGTAATTGATGTGTACCTTACCGATTACTCGTAGTAACTCACAGGTATTTGATACGGTGCCGTTGCTCATATTTGTAACTCACAGGCGGGAGCTGCGGAATAAGCGGAGGCTGGCGAAGGACAAGGTGACGATCTTGCGTCGGGAATGGTTCGAGTCGATGTGATCGCCGTCGACACGCTGCCTCTACATTTACCTCACGGGATTAGTTTTGAACCTTAATAATTGTTATTTAGTACCATGTTTGAGCATGAACATTGTATCCGGATCTCGTTTATCTGAGATGGCTACTCATTTAAGTCGAGAATAATGGTTGTTCGATTTATATGAGAGATATGTTTTATGGTCATGCTCCGATGGTCAATGGTTTATTCTTAATGAATCTCGGCGTAATGTTACACATGTTCATAGTGTGGATGCCAAAAGATGTAAAGTTGATAACGATAGTCCCACATACTTGTGGCTTTGCCGTCTTGGTCACATTGGTGTCAAGCGCATGAAGAAGCTCCATCTTGATGGACTTTTAGAGTCTCTTGATTATGAATCGTTTGACACATGCGAACCATGCCTCTTAGGCAAAATGACCAAGACTCCGTTCTCGGAACAATGGGCGAGCAACCAACTTGTTGGAAATCATACATACCGATGTGTGCGGTCCAATGAGCATTGAGGCTCATGGGAGGATATCGTTATGTTCTCACTCCTGCTGATGACTTGAGTAGATATGGGTATGTTTACTTAATGAAACACAAGTCGAGACCTTTGAAAAGTTCAAGGAATTTCAGAGTGAGGTGGAGAATCAGCGTGACCGAAAGATAAAGTTCCTCGATCGGATCGTGGAGGAGAATACTTAAGTCACGAATTTGGTACACACTTAAGAAAATGTGGAATCGTTTCACAACTCACGCCGCTGGAACACCTCGGTGAAATGGTGTGTCGAGCGTCGTGTCGCACTCTATTGGATATAGTGCGGTCTATGATGTCTCTTACCGATTTACCGCTATCATTTTGGGGATCGCTCTAGAGACAGCTACATTCACTTTAAATAGGGCACCGTCTAAATCCGTTGAGGCGACACCGTATGAATTATGGTTTGGGAAGAAACCTAAGTATCGTTTCTAAAAGTTTGGGGATCGATGCTTATGTCAAGAAACTTCAACTGAAAAGCTCGAACCCAAGTCGGAAAAATGCATATTCATAGGATACCCTAAGGAAGCTGTCGGGTATACCTTCTACTTAAGATCGAAGGCAAGATCTTTGTTGCCAAGAGCGGATGCTTTTGGAGAAAGAGTTTCTCTCGAAAAAGTAAGTGGGAGGAAAGTAGAACTTCGATGAAGTACTACCTCTCGAGCGGGAAAGTGGTGCGGCGCGAGGAAACCGTTCTGTGATGCCCACACCAATGAAGAGGAAAACAATGATGATGATCAAGGTACTTGGATCAAGTTACTCTGAACCGTGAGGTCCACAAGGACACGTTCCGCACCGAGTGGTACAGCAACCTGTCTGGAAAGCATGTTGTTGAACAACGGTGAACCTTGAACTATGAAGAAGCAATGGCGGGCCAGATTCCAACAAATGGCTTGAGGCCATGAAATCCGAGATAGAATCCATGTATGAAAACAAAGTATGGACTTTGGCGGACTTGCCCGATGATCGTGACGATAGAAAACAAATGGATTTTTAAGAAGAAGGCGGACGCGGATGGTAATGTTACCATCTATAAAGCTCGACTTGTCGCTAAGGGTTATCGACAAGTTCAAGGGATTGACTTCTGACGAGACTTTCTCTCCGTGGCGAAGTGAAGTCCGTCTGAATCATGTTAGCAATTGCGCATACTATGATTATGAGATATGGCGGATGGGCGTCAAAGCGGCATTCCTTAACGGACATCTTAAGGAAGAGCTGTATATGATGCAGCGGAAGGTTTTGTCGATCCTAAAAACGCTAACAAAGTATGCAAGCTCCAATGATCCATTTATGGACTGGTGCAAGCATCTCGGAGTTGGAACATTACGCTTTGATGAGATGATCAAAGCGTTTGGGTTTATCTTGAGACTTATGGAAAGCTGCGTTTACAAGAAAGTGAGTGGGAGCTCTGTAGCATTTCTCCTATTATATGTAGATGACATACTCTTGATGGGAAATGACCACGAAACTTACGGACAGACATTAAGGCCTACTTGAATAAGTGTTTTTCAATGAAGGACCTTGGAGAAGCTGCTTATATATTAGGCATCAAAATCTATAGAGATAGATCGAGGCGCCTCATAGGTCTTTCACAAAGCACATACCTTGATAAGATTTTGAAGAGGTTCAAAATGGATCGGTCAAGAAGGGTTCTTGCCTATGTTACAAGGTGTGAGATTGAGCTCGGCTCGATCACGACCACGACAAAAGATAAAGAAGAGATGAGTGTAATCCCTATGCTTCACCATAGGATCTATTATGTATGCCATCTTTGTGTACGGACCGATGTAAACCTTGCCGTAAGTTTGGTTGCAAGATACCAAAGTAATCCGGCAAGGAACACTTTGACAGCGGTCAAGAATATCTGAAGTACGAAAAGGACAAAGGACATGTTTCTCGTTTATGGAGGAGCGAAGAGCTCGTCGTAAAGGGTTCGTCGGCGCTAAGCCGACTCGAGATCTGGATGACTCTAAGTCACAAACCGGATCGTGTATATGTTGAATGGTGGAGCGATGGTAGGTGCGGTTGCAAGCGAAGCGTCGTGGCGGGATCTACGTGTGAAGCGGAGTACATGGCAGCCTCGGAGGCGGCGCATGAAGCGATTTGGGTGAAGGAGTTCATCACCGACCTAGAGTCATACCCAATGCGTCGGGGCGATCAAACTCTTCTGTGACAACACCGAGCTATTGCCCTTGCCAAGGAGCCGGGTTTCACAAGAAGACCAGCACATCAAGCATCGTTTCAACTCCATCCGTGAAAATGTTCAAGATGGAGACATAGATATTTGCAAAGTGCACACGGATCTGAATGTCGTGATCCGTTGACTAAACCTCTCTCGCGTGCAAAACATGATCAACACGAAGTCTATGGGTGTTCGATTCATCACAATGTAACTAGATTGGTGACTCTAGTGCAAGTGGAAGGCTGTTGGAAATATGCCTAGAGGCAATAATAAAAGTATTATTATATTTCAATGTTCATGATAATTGTCTTTTGTTCATGCTATAAGCGTATTATCAGGAAATCGTAATACGTGTGAACACTTAGACCCCAATATGTCCCTAGTGAGCCTCTAGTTGACTAGCCGTTGTGATCAGCAGATAGTCATGGTTTCGACTATGGACATTGGATGTCGTTGATAACGGGATCACATCATTAGGAGAATGATGTGATGGACAAGACAATCCTAAGCATAGCATAAAAGATCGTATAGTTCGTTTGCTAGAAGCTTTGCCAATGTCAAGTATCTCTTCCTTCGACCATGAGATCGTGTAACTCCGGTTACCGTAGGAGTGCCTTGGGTGTATCAAGCGTCCTGGCGTAATCGGGTGACTATAAAGGTGCATTACGGTATCTCGAAAGTATCTGTTGGGTTGAC